>JAQMWT010000641.1:0-63224 GCA_029834535.1 Chrysophaeum taylorii | reverse complement strand
TTGGAGGCCTCGGTGACAACGACACGATCGATCATGTATCTGGTACCGTTGCAGTGGCCGTGCGACGGGTCGAGGTTGCGGAGACTTTAAGCTCGCGCTCAAAGCCAGCATGCCGTTGGTTGTCAGGGAGTTGAAAACTCGACTCTTAAGAGCGAGGCGTCGTCTTCCGACCCAACCTAGTCGGCCGAAAAGACTGACTTCGTCTCCGGGAAGAAAGGGAGGAATAACGAATTGGCCGCGTGCGGCGACTCTCTCAAAGGATATTCGTCATCACGAAAAAGGAAGCATTATTATTTTATTTGACGACGGTTTGGGCATTGGTCCTGATGGTCGGACGTTTTTTTTCGTCTTGGAGTGTCGTGAAGTGGTAGCGGGGTGTTTTGGGCGTGGTGCGTTCATCGGCGAAGCGGTCCCCTGGGGGATGGACCGAGGGCGGGGTGTGAGCGTTCGAATTATCGACTTCGACGTCGAGGTAATGCGTCGAGGGTCGGAGGTCGACGCGCTGGAACGTGTTGGTGCGTCGCTGGCTCGGGGAGCGCATCAGGACGGGCTCGTCGATTTCCTGGTACCGGTAGTCGGCGTCGTCGTCGACGCTGTTGACGCCGCAAACGCAGCAGCCTTGCAACAAAAAAGCCTCAGCCATTGTGAATCACCATCACTCGCGGTAAGAAAAAGGAAAGGAAAAAGAAAGAGGAAGATCAACACTTGTTGTTGTGGTAAAAATTGTCAGGAGGTTGTTGTTGGTGGCGTCATGTCGAGGGCGGATTCGATGTGTGATATGCGGGCGGCGATGGAGAGGACTGCATTTTCGAGGGCGGCGAGAATGTCGGCGTCGTCGTGGTGATGGCGTTTCTTGGGCCGTCTCCTTCTTGTGCGTCCACCGACGACGCGCTGGAATTCGGCCTCCTCGAGGTCGTCCTTCGGTTCGAACAGGCGCCACTTCCGGAGGGCGCGGCAGAGGGCGCGGGGGGAGGGGCGGTCGTCATCAAAGACGGGTAGGGCGGCGACGAGGTCTCGAACACGCCAGCGGCGCGCTTCCATGAGATCGGCGAGGCGCTTGGCGACGGGCGTCGCGTTCAGTCGGGCGAGCCTCTCGACGTCTACGAAGCGGCCGTCGTCCGTGGCGACGTCGCGCGCGAAGGCGAGGGCGTCGGCGAAAGAGCAGGGGTTGTCGTAGATTCCCCAGGCCCGCGCCGCCTGTCGAAAATCATCGACCTCGAGTCTCGGCTTGCCGCGGGCCGCCTGCCGCCAGAGTTCCGAGTAGGTCCACTTGCGCGATTCGCGGAGGTGGTCGAGGCGCGCGGCCGTCGCGGCGAACCTGGTCGCTCTTAGCGGCGCATCGTCCGAGGCGGCGGCCTCGAGCGCTTCCCGCAGGACTCGTGGCGGTCCCTCGGCGGCGGGGAGCTTAAGGAGGCGCGCGGCCGTCGTCGCGTTCTTCCGACCGAGTGCCTCGACGAGAGCGTCCGTGGTCGCCGCACTCTGGAGAACGGACTCGTCGAGGCGGCCGAGGAGGCGCCGCGCCAACTGGACTTTTCTTGCGGGCTCGGCCGCGGCTACCCCCGCCCTCCGGACGCCCAAGAGAGCGGCCTCCAACTCGGCCGCACCGAGACTCGCCGATTTGGCGAAAACGTGAGCCGCCAAGTCGGCGCGCTTCTCTAAGGTCGGCCGGCTTTTCGCCGCCTCAGGAGGGGGGTCGTCGAGGAGGAGAAAGTCCCGGAGCGCGCGGGTGGTTACCCCGGCGCCATCGTCGAGGGCCCGGTACAAATCCCCCGGGCGCCACCGCTTACGGCGCAAGACTTGCTCGAGCGCGACGATCGCCGGTCCGCCCTCAACCGTTTTCGTCTTTACCAACGCCTTTTCCAATGCGAGAATCGAGGTCGCGCGACCGTAGCACCGGAAATCGATGGCCGCGCGCGCGAGCACCTCGGCGCTCGAGGTCGCCGTCGCCTTGGCGAGATCGTAAGAGAGGGGATACGAGGGCCCGGCGCGCCACGCCTCGAGCACGCACGTTGATGTCCAAGACCCTTCGATGCTTCGCTTTGCCGCCGTCCCTTCGAGCCGCACCGTCGTTTTTTTTCCAGCAAACTTGGAGGCCCCGGCCTCGGTGATCCGCGGATTCCCCGCGAGCACGAGCCCCACCAACCCCCCCTCGACAGACGCCGCCAACTCCCCCACTCCCAAATCCCCCAGATCGTTGTCGCCTAAATCCAAATAGTCGAGCCCCTCATCCGCGGCAGCCTGCCGCTGTCGGAGACTCAGGGCCCAGGCGGCCTGCTCGCGCCGCACGCCGTGCGCCCGGAGAATCGACGCGAGCGCCGCGCCGCTCGCGTCGCTAAGTCCGCATCCCCGCAAAGCGAGGTACGAGCACTTGCACTGTCTCAACGCCGGCGCGAGCACCGCCAGACCCGCGTCCCCCAGAGGCATGTCCCGCAGCGAGATGAACTTGGCCTTACTCCCGACCAGCCCGCGCGCGACCTCGGACACGCACGCTTCACCGAACCCCTTCGCCGCCCCCGACAGTTCCAACGATTCGGCCGGACGCACCGCGCGAAATAACCGCCGCAACGACCGCTCCTCCTTGGCCGTCGCACTCCCCTCCTCCTGCGCGAACTGCAGCGAAACGCTCTGCGGATTCTTCTCCTCGATCCACCGCCTCACGCAACGTGTCGTTTTTGCCGTCACGAGCATCCTTTCATTCGGCGTTGTCGATATTCACTGACCCTTACCCTGATCGCCGACTGCGGTTGCGATGGAGGACGGTGCCTCATGAATCCTGAGCCTTGCGAGGGCATCCGCCCTCCCGGCGTAGGTTGGCACCTATTCGCCTCCCGGGCGGGCCGGTTGGCAGCCGGAACGTTCGCAGTGGGACGGGGTATGGCCGGGGGGCGAGGACGGAAGGTTATCGACGAGTTGGTTGTCAGTCACATCGCGGTCTCCTCGTCGCATGGCGACAAGCTTGATGGTCACTCTCCGCCGACCGACCTTTCGGCGCTCCTCGTCTACAGGCCCGTGATTCCGGGCTGGCTCCTGTCGGTCCGGCCTGGCTCCCATGCTCGGGAGAGGTCTGAAGTTAGTTAGTTAGTTAGTTAGTTACAAGTGCAGGCCAGTAAGTTCGCCAGTAAGTTCACCTGGTCCCAATCTCTAACCCCAGTAAGTTCACCTGGTCCCAGTAAGTTCACCTAGTCCCAATCTCTAACCCCAGTAAGTTCGGCGTAAGCCCACTCGTGCTCACATCTACTCACCCCACTCTCCTTCGAGCTCGTCGCTCTCACCTCCGCCAATCTAAGCTGCTTTGATCCGTACACGCCGCTAGCCGTTGCGTTCACTCTAAAAACCCCAGTAAGTTCACTTGATCCCAGTAAGTTCACCTGGTCACTAAGTTCACCTAGTCCCAATCTCAAACCCCAGTAAGTTCACCTGGTCCCAGTAAGTTCACCTACAGTGCGCGTGTAGACGCCGGGAGGGGGCTTATCGGTATTGCGCAGCACGTGTGGGGTAGGGTGGAGTCGTCGACTCAGAAGAGGATATCCTCGGGGTTGCCGATCGACAGAGAGCCACGTAGAGCTGGACGTGGCAGAAGACGGGCTTCGCCAAGAGGACGCCGACCTCGCGGGGCGTCTGGCCCTGGCTCTTGGTGATCGTTTGGCGTCGGCGGGCCTTACGGGATACAGGTTGGAGGAGCCTCGGTGACAACGACACGATCGATCATGTATCTGGTACCGTTGCAGTGGCCGTGCGACGGGTCGAGGTTGCGAAGACTTTAAGCTCGCGATCAAAGTCAGCATGCCGTTGGTTGTCAGGGAGTTGAAAACTCGACTGTAAAGAGCGAGGCGTCGGCTTCCGACCCAACCCGCGGTCATGCGCGCGTTGTCAGCATCGACAACATCGTTTCGACGGGGCGTGAGAATGGCGCGCTGAAAGAGCCGCCGCGGGTCGTGGAAATAGTCTGCGAGGTCGCCGTAGACGGCTTGGAGGCTCACTGTCTGGCTCTCGCGCCTACCTGATCCTTACTCTCGCGCCTACCTGATCCTTACCCTAAATCGAGGGACAAACAGACAGACAAACAAACAAACAGACAGACAGACAGACAAACATCTGTCGATTAGTAGTTAGGATATTCATTGACTCACTCACTCCAAACCCTTGCACCAAGCTCCAGAACGTTTCTCTCCACTGCATGTACTCTTTGGGTCGCTACTGCATCGCCCCGCGCATGGACTACCTCGCGCAGCACTGCTACCGCACCAATGCCTCGAGTGCGCTCCGCCGCTTCGACGCTGCCGTCCTCAACTTCGTCGCCACAGCACTTGGCGCTGACCCGCGTCAGGTTTTTGACTCCACCGACATCGTCCTCCAACGCCTCCGCCTTCCTGCTTGAAATGGGGGTGGCGGCATTCGCTCCTGCGCCGACCTCAGCCCCGCCGCCTTTGTTGGCACGGCGGCCCAAGCCCTCCCACGCCTCGTCGACCTCCGCGATCCTACGGGTGCCGTCGAGGTCCCTGGCTACCTCCCCCGCCTCGCCTCGGTCCTGGGTGCCACTTCTTTTCGCGCAGGTAACGAGTTGCACCGTTGGACCACCTCCTCGCATCCGGTTGCCGCCTTGCGCGAGCACTCGAGACTGCGTGGGACGGACTTCGCGCTGATCTCCGTACCACGCTGGCTTCCCACGGCGGCGCTGGTTCCGGCGACCCCGCCAACGTTCATCTCGTCGACGGTCCTCTCGCCCACGAGTTCGTCTCCATGGGCGTCCTCGTCGCCCCCACCGTCTCGACACCCTTGCTCATACCCCAGCTCCAGCGTGCTCTTACCCCCCAGCGCGAGACAGCTCGGGCCATTGAACTCCAGCGACTTGCGGCCACCCGTTCGAGTAGCGGCGTCCTCCTGGGATCGCTTCTCGACTACGCTCATCAGCTCGTGGCCCAGCTCCTCCACTCAAACCCCCAGCCGCTGCTGGGCCGAGATGTGTGCCCAATACTCTGGCTACCCCTCTCCAGCTTGTTCGGGCCTCGTGGGCACTCGCATTCTGGGCACTGATGCCGTTCTCGACGCCCACGGCAAGGCGCTTCTCACGCACCTCGACCTTCTCAACCGCGGAGGAGCGCGGACCACGTGGCACGACGGCTTACTCGAATGCGCCCTCTCTCTCCATCGTCAAAGAGGCCGGCGTCCCCGCCCTGTCCGAGGTCTTCGGCATCTTTGCTGACGTCGTCGCCCCTGCCGTTCGCGCGCGCCTCTACGGCCGGTGTCGAGGCAATCTCGCCCAACGCCAAATCGTCCCCTACATCCTCACCCTGCTCGACAACAGGGAGCAACTCTACGACCTCAAAACCCTTGCTTGGGGTTCGTTTTATACCGCCCACGCCCTCCATCCCTCCCAACCGTCGCATTTCGATCGGCGCGCAGCGCAAGTCCACTCCGAATACCTCGCTCACGCCCGCGGCTTCGACGCCATCATCACCCAGCGGGGTGCGGCACCACCGCCTGGCTTCTCGGGCCCTGTCGAACAGCGGCTACGTAGCTACGGCACCGTCGCCGGCCTCGTCTTTGGTGCCTTCGGTGAGGCCAGCGCGGCATGCCACGCCCTCGCCAAAACATAAGCAGAGCACATCGCTGCGCGAACCTGGGTGGAAAGCGGCTGCGCCAACTTCGCAGAGGCAACGGCAGCCCAAACTCGCCGCATCTACCGTGAGTGGGGGATCGCCAGCGCACTGGGCCGGGCGCGCTGTGCCCTCGCCGCCCTCACGCATGTCGCCGCCTCGAGCAGCCCCACAGAGGCCGCCCGATCCCAGCAGGACGTCACCCTTCGCCGCACATACGTCCGGCGGCAGCATGCGTACGACCTGCGGGCGGGGCCCATCCTCTCTTCGCCTGCCCCGCGGCTCGGCCATGACCCCGACTAGGTCCCTAGAGATAGGTTATTTGGAAATTCCGCCGGGACCAAAAGCTCCGCCGAAGGCGGCCCTTTTCCCCCCTTGGGTCACCGCAGGCGGGCTTTGAGGGCCATACGCAGGCGGGGTGGCGGCGTGTGGCGGCAACTCCCGCCTCCTAAGGCTTACCCCTCATTTAGCCCCCCCCCTTATCAGGGGCACCCTACTCCGTTCTGATGATGTCAGTTTTCTCTATGACATCATCTTCCCTGATTTCTGTGATTCAAGTGTTCTTAATCATAAAGCAACAGCCGATCCTCGAGTTGTGAGGACCAGGCACGGAAGTTGTTTGTGGCCGTGTGGCGAGAGAACGGCCTTCCTCGTCCAGTGACTCCATAAAGGGCACGGACGCGAGCGGCGACCCTAGATTCGAAGGCGCGCCAGGGAGGCATAATTTCTCCTAACGCCACAGGTGGTAGAGGAATACGAGATTCGAGCGACCATATCGGTCGCAGCGGACGAGTGCATCTTGCATTCTCTACACGGTCCGGATAAGCCGTGCGCGCCCTGATCAAGCGCGCCGACGAAGAGTTCCGGAGGGACCATCGCCGTGGGAAAGTTCCCCGGCCGGATACGTTAGTCGTCGGAGGTGACGACGCGCGATTCGGTTCTAGCCGACGCGCAACCCGGGTACCGCTGCCGCAGGCGAGGGGAGTGAGATCGCAACTCACTGAGGCATTGAGTGCCGGGCAGAGACGAATTCTGCCGCCCATCGGACTGATAGATCGGTCGGTGGAAGACGCACGCGACGACGATACTACGCGTGTCGTGGACGAGTAGAAGTCCCAGAGTCGAAGGGACACGAGAACGACGACGACTCAACCATTTTGGACCCGTTCGGACATTGGCCGATTAAAACGAGCCGGAGCCGATATGGAGGAAGATGATGCTGCTGACGAGCAGATACGAGAACCCGAACCTTCAATTCGTCCTGGGGGGACGAACGAACGGCATGATACTGATGATGATGATGATTAGGAAGAAGAGCCGAACTACAACGGCGATGAACCGCCGAGTGCGCAGCCGACGAGACAACCGGCAGCACATCCAGAACGTGCGCAAGACGATGAACCACCGAACGTTGCAGAGATTTACAAAGCCCAGTTACACGAGATACGCCGAGAAAATAAGCGCGCACAAGAGATCCTCATCCAGCTGATAGAAGAAGAAGAGATGCGGCGTGAATGGCTACACCAGAAGAAGATATAAATAATGCAAGAGCAACTGCGGCTCGAACACGCTCGATTAGATGAGATACACGAGCAAGTACGATGGTTGACTCGCGAGAGGGATGAGTTGCGTACGCCGAGTCGCTCGAGGCGAGCGAGCAGTCTTGAGGGAGAATTCCGACCCTCGGAGGTACCGCCGCCCACGCAAACGCGAGCGAAAGTTAGGAAGCCGCGCGACGACGACGACGAGTCGTCCGAGATGATCGAAACGTCGTTAAACTACGAGCAAAAGCAATCCAAGTCGAAGGAGCTCACCCAAACCAAAATCCCCACAGGATCGGAGAATCTGACCGAAACGTCGCTAAACTACGGCCCGAAGCCAACAACCGCTTCTGACCCGGTGTCACCGTTGGTGGCACGATATGATTTGTCGTCAGCTGACACAGCCCTTGGTTTTGACGACGCGCCGGAGTTATGTTTGAATCCGATTTACGAGCCCCGTGCAGCCGATGACGCCCAAAGGAATGGACCCGCCGCTGCTACGCTCGATGCTATGAGTCTACCTCCGGAAATTCAAGTGGATGACACTTCGTCTCCACGATCGATCGAGGATGCGTCGCAGAGGATTATCTCGAATGATGAGCGCGCACCTGTTTATCACGTGCCCTTTGGTGGCCATTTCTTGACCGATATGACGTCGGGGACGACGCCTTCTTCTTTTGCAGCCCCCCCCCCCGACGAACCGATTGCAGATGTTTTTGCAAACGTTTTTGCAGATGCTTTGTTCTTTTTGACGATGGCAGACATTTCGTGTGCCGACATTTTTAGTGACGAGGCGATTGCCGATATTCTAAGCGATGGAGTGGATGATAGGCCGAGTGAAACGGCCGAGAAAATGAATACGAAAGCGGAAGAGGTGAAGAACCTTATAACGCATGAACGGCCTTTGGCGCTCTGTGAAAGCCCTGGCGTATTACTCACGAACGAAGAGTTAAAAGATTTTCAGCCTGCATATGATGTTGGCTATGTGATAAAGAAGGATCCCGAACTAAAGGAAGCAACGAACCCAGAGTTCGCGTTCGCTTCGAGTTCGAGTTCGCTACTGGTTCGCGTTCGCTGCCGGTTCGCGTTCGCGGCGAGTTCGGGTTCGCTACTGGTTCGCGTTCGCGGCGATTTCGGGTTCGCTGCAGGTTCACGTTCGCCGCGAGTTCGCGTTCGCTGCCTGTCCGCATTCGCGATTGTCTGCCCTCTGCACTAAGTCTTACTACTTTTTGATAGTACAACTGCGCTACCGCAGGCCGCAATTTGTGGACGAGGCAGTTTTGGGGAGGGGAGTGGAGGGGTTTTAAAGGTCGACTGCTAAGAGGGGAGGGGTTGGTTACAGAGTTAACTAACTAACTTACTTCAGACCTCTCCCGAGCATGGGAGCCAGGCCGGACCGACAGGAGCCAGTCCGGAATCACGGGCCAGTAGACGCGGGGCGCCGAAAGGTGGGTCGGCGGAGAGTGATCATCAACGTTGTCGCCATGCGACGAGGAGACCGCGATGTGACTGACAACCAACTCGTCGATAACCTTCCGTCTGCGCCCCCCGGCCATACCCCGTCCCACTGCGAACGTTCCGGCTGCCAACCGGCCCGTTCGGGAGGCGAACAGGTGCCAACCTACGCCGGGAGGGCGGATGCCCTCGCATTGCTCAGGATTCATGAGGCACCGTCCTCCATCGCAACCATGCGGTCGGCGATCAGGGTAAGGGCACGAAACGCATAACACAATCACCTGGGGGAAACTGGATGTCAATTTGGTGGACATCATAGTTGAGTTTTTGGCTCTCCTGTGCTTTCTGGTGAGCTCGTGTAACGAGTCGACTATGAAATTCAAACTTGTTCTTAAAGTCCACCAAAATGTGATGACGTGATTGCGGTAGATCACGCTGTTCACTCAAAAGATTGTAATCGGATGGTAACAGGGGTTGCTTGCCAGTACGCATCATGAAAGGTGAAATCTTCGTTCCCGGAATGTACATCCTATTGTACATGAATGCCACATATGGGAGGAAATTCGACCAATCTGGCTGACGCTGTTCATCGATCGCACCTCGCAAGAAGGCTTTGATAAACCGGTTGACACGTTCAGTGAGGTTACTCTGAGGGTGATACGGAAGGGTAGTACGATTACGTACGTTGAATTGACGAACAAACGTGCGGAATAACCTGTTCGCGAACTCATTTCCATTATCCGTGACTATGCACCGTGGGCGACATCCCTCAAGTAAAATCTTTTCCACAAACGCGTTCAAAATTGAATAGTCATGTTTTGTGTTGATCAGAGCTAATTTCAAGAAATGCGACGCTGCATCGTACATTGCGAGTATGTACGTGTACAGGTCAGCGCCTCGCAGAGGTCCAATCAAATCCATACCTAGGACATAGCAATCTCCGACGCGATTCGGTTGACAGAGCAAGCCATGTCGCCTAGGCATGGTGGATCGAATCTTCTGGCAAATAATGCAGGCATTGACGAACTCATTAACTGATGATGAGACGTTTGGCCACCAATACCGTTCTAAGATTTGATTCGCTGTGGAGTCTCGTCCTACATGGCCTCCGAACAATCCTCGGTGATGCATGGCGATTACACGCTTTCGCATAGACTGAGGGACCACAATAAAACGTTGAGAATCCGAATCATCGACCTTATACAACACGTTGTTATCAACTTCATACGGTAAGGATGACTGCTCGTCTCGATCTTTCTGTTCAGAATCGAGATTTCGTCTGATGCGCTTGCACGTGTTATCTTCAGCTTGTTCTTTCGCTATCTCATCGAGAGTGATCTCATCCTCCGCTTGATCCCCAAAAGGGAGACGTTCGACGGAGTCAACTGGCTCAGACTCGAACGAGAATTGAGGCGGTTGTACGTTCTGTCGCGTACTAACTGCTACCATAGCTGCGGTGGGTCCGCTGTCCGTCGGCATAGGCATCGTCACCGAAGAGAAGGTGAAACAAGCTGTGCCAGGTACATCGGTGGGATTTCTTGAAAAATAAAAAGCTTCATTGATCGGTTCCCCGTCTTCGTCTTTCTCGATCAATTTGTCGATAGGGTTGCGCGACAGACAATCCGGGATGCGCATGCAAGGGGAATTTCCAGGCTTGCATCCGAGCTCCCGGTCGAACGCAGCAAGCCGCATAGCCCATCGCGCTAACTGTCCAGACGTATGATTCGAATCCCGAAGAAACGTTAAATTACGATGATCCGTCTTTAATTTCGTCTGATGACCTCCGATATAAAATCGGAAATTTCCAAGAGCGGAGAGTACTGCGAGGAGTTCCAAGCGCCGAGGATCATACTTCCTCATCGACTTAGGCACGGTTCGACTCCGGTACTCAATAGCTCTCTCTTCGATTCTTTCTCTTCCATAGTCGTCAACGACTGGTACCTTTTGAAATAAGTAAGCACCCAACCCATGCGCGGAAGCATCAGCTCGAATGTAAAAAGGCAACGAGTAATCAGGATGGTAGACACCCTTCGAAGTGACAATAGCCTCGATGATGGCATCCCAAGCTTCCTGACTCTCTTTCGTCCACTTGAATTTCACGCCCGGCAACGTCAGTTGTCTTAATGGCTCTGCAACTTTCGCAAAATTCCTTACATAACGCCGGCAAAAACTCCCCATTCCAAGGAAAGATCGCACTTGCCTCTTAGGGTCAGCATCCGACAAAGTGCCAGGAATTGGCATGTGTCTGCTGGCTTCTAAAGACCTTGGTGATGGAAGAAGTCCGTTCGGGGTGGATAAATGACCCAAAAACTCAATGACTTCTTGCATATAAAAATCGACAATGCGCAGCACATAAAATTGGTGATGCACAAAAGGGATCACTGATGGTTCCTGCTCGAGCGTCCATCGTCCAATTACATAAGGTGCGTTGCGGAATTGACGCAGGACCCAAGAAGTAATAGTAGCGCCCTTGCGTGCGTCCCTGTAGTGCAAATTGGCAGTCGACCCATAGATACACGGCGGACTTGCATGAAAACAAGAGTGCTTCCGAATATCTGAATGTAAATACGACAACACCAAGTCGTATGTACGACGATGTGATTTCCCAAACTCATGCAAAACATAGGGGATCTTCGGAAAATTGAGCTCAAAGGTGGCTCGGGCTTGAGGACAAGCATCCAAAGCCAGGACAATGCGAAATGACTGCCATTTAGCTCATTGCATCGCCGGATACCCAGCGTTGATCCTCCAGCGCCAGCAAAGTAGACGACGACAAAGGTGTAGGTGGTGGGTATCCAAACCAAGGAGGCATGCTTGGATAGCAGGTCCTTATCAGTCGCCTCCATCTCCATTTCTGGTGTTTTTTTTTCTTCTTCATCTGGAGGTGGCTCAGGAGGATGTCTGTCACTTAAGACATCCTCCTCGACTTCATTCTCGTCAACAGCAGCCGTGAGAGTCGCATGACAAACGTCTTCAGTGGCTTCTAGCTGCATGTTGATACATCCATCATGCGGCATGATCTCGCCTTCCATCTTACGCTGCAACTGCATAAACCACGCGTTAACCTCATCCTGTGTCTTGGCGATTTGCCCGGTGAGAGGCGACAACATGATACGAGTCATACTAGCAGCTCCCTTCTTGATCTGATGTAGCTCTTCTTCGTCACGAGGACGCGCTGAACCGGGGTCAGTATGATGCTGCGGGGTAGGCTCCGGTCGACTTCGCGGTGGCTGATCATCGGTCAATGCCGATGCAGCGTCATCTTCTTCGAGCGTAACACGCGTAGCATCCGGAGAGGCTGGCCGTGCCTCTCGAGCATGCGCCCGCGTGGATTCCTCCACCATTCGTCGAAGTCGATCGTTGTCGATCCGCTGCCGCTCCACTTCTGAGCGTTGTTGTTGCGCGTCGCGGCGGGTGCGCTCAAGTTCACGTATGACTTGCTCGATCTGCGACTGGTACATCTCAAATCGTTCATTAGTGGTCTGCAGAATCTCGGGGTCGGTATCCACGCGAAAATCTGTCGCTCTCGTATTCGCGGATGGTGGCCTAGGAGGTGCACGCCCCTCTGGTCCACGGTAAACGGTCCGGGTTCCGCTCGAGATGGCTCCGTAGTATTCATCGCACGTTCGTAGGGTCGTGCGCACGGGAACGTCGGCTCACCCTGTCTTGAAGTTGCGTCTGGCGCAACCGTAGCTCCCCCTTCGCCAGCGCGTGGATCCGGAAGGATGATCACGCATGGGGGGTTGTCGAGGCTGTCCGATGACCTTGCCTCTCTTCTGATGCCGCTTTCCTCGGCTTCCGGCCGTGGAAAGGGCGTACTGAACGGCGTTCTTCCAATAGACGAAAATGGAGTCGCTGCACTGAATCGTTGCAGATGCTCCTGTGCGTCCCGAAACCACTGCGGTCGTTCTGTCATTGGCCTCTCAGCCATGACCGCGCTTTGCCCGGATAATAGGATTAATCCGAACGCTCACAACTCGCTTGTTGTATTCTTTTTCGTCAGACGACAATTTCCGGCAGCCGTCTGACTGCGCGCTGCTACCGGTGCGCTGGACTTACGGAAGTATTTGCCTTGCGCGTGAAGACTATGGACGGTCTTCCCGGTGCTGTCGCTCGCCGTTAGGGAGGTGGTCTGCCTCGCGCGAGCTAGGTTGGGGCTTATGTTTGTTGCCATAATGAGTCGTAGTGACTCCGCTCTCCGTTCGATCCGAATCACGTAAAATGAACCCCGCGGCGGTACCCGTGATCCCCTGGATCTTCACTCGCAAATGCGTCGGCTTCGCACTCACTCGATCGTTACGAACCGACTCGCCGCCGAAAAGCAGGAGATCGATAGTCCGGGAGTTGGACTATCGATTCCCGTTTCTGAGACCACTGTAGTGGTTTTTCTCTCGGATACCCGCCCCTCTTGGCCGGACCAGGGGCCTCAAAAACCCTTTCTCCCGAACCGCGGGTGAAACCACCACACGCCCGATCTCAGCGTAAACACCTCACGGCATCACGAAATCTGACAATCAAAATGAGGGTAATAGCAAAAAAACAGCAAGAAAGCAATACAAATGCCCGGTGCATTGTGTTCAGTGGAAGCGCAGGCGAGGGTGTCAAGATGACACCCCCCCCCATAATTGCAAGGTCAGTACCAGGGCAACAATCAGGGTAATTCAGGTGGCAGGCAAGCAAGTGGGGGGAGTGGGCGTTACTGCCACAGACAGAGTGTGGTGAGGGAGGTGCGACACGAGGCAGTAGCTATTTTCATCGGAGGATGTGTCGCGGAAAAATCAAATAGAGTGCTTGGATCTACAGCCGCTGTCGCCGGAGGTCCAGCGTGGGCTGTCATAAAACTGGCGTTGGGTAGCATGCACAGTGTGGCCCGGGTGAGGGTGATTTCGCCACGAACCCAGTTTGAGTCGACGTCGAGGTCGGCCCAAGCGAGGAGTGGCACACGCCTGAGCACAATCTGGTCGAAATGGTAGAAGGTTGTGCCGCGGTCGGAACAAAGCGATCGGCGCGAGACAACCAGCGCGCACGAGCCGTCGCCCTCAACTAGGATCTTGTGAGCGGGCGTGTGGAAAGACCATTCCTTGCTTTTGACCGGCGCCGTGTGCCACGCAACATTCGTGCCGAAGCACTCCGGATTTGCGCATGGGCAGCAGGCTAGGCCGAATTCCTCGCAGACCCTCTTAGGCTCGCGGTCCTCGAAGTTGACGAAGGCGACCCGGCGCTCTTGAATACAGACGTCGTCTTTTGATGGACGGCCCATTTGGTCTCGCGCTGCTTTCCCCTTGTACTCGTAGACTATCTTCGAGCGGTCCTGCTTGTACGCTCGGAATAGCACCGAGATGCGGCGCCGCGCCCGAGAGGGTTCCCGTCGCGCCACCGAAGAAGACGTTTGGCACCTTGTCGCACATGGCGCCATCAATATTGCGGGCCGCCGCCGCCGCCACGACGGCAGCCGAGACTCTGGGCGACCGGTCACCGCCAGAGATGGCGGCACTCAGCTCGTCCGCGGTATTGTCCATGCTCGGACTTTCCCCAAGTAGCACGACCTCCTTGTCGTGGACCGAGATGGAGTTGCTGTCGGCCTGCTCCTTCACCTCCCTGTCATCGAGACCTGGTTGGACATGGGGGCGGTCCGTGCACGCCGTACTCGAATAGTCGTCGTTGTTGTCGTGTATCTCGATGACTTCGGGGGGCTCACACGTCTGAGATGTCAGCTGCCTCGTCGCAGTCGGCCCCGTCGCAGTCACCGCCATCGAGCTAGGCGCGACAGGTGGACGTCGGGGGGAGGGCAGCTACCTGCTCCACATCAGCGGCAGTCACCTGCCTTTACTTCTCCTGCCTGAGAATTTGGCGCGACCTGTCAACCACAGATCTCAACTTGTGGCCGGACTTCTTGCGCTTGGTGCAGAACAGATAGCGCAAGCGATTCGAATTTCGACAACCGAGGCAGCCGCCCGTCGATTCTATGAAGAGGTCGTCGCCAGCCCGCGCCCGCCGCACTGCGTTTCGCAGAGTTCTCTTGAGCGTGTTCGTGGCGTCCTGCGTCGCGTCCAGCTCCTCGGCGAGCTGGAAGAACCGCCGAAGAACGTCGTCATCGTCAGCAAGCATACCGTTCCGCCGTTTAGCAAGTTTAGCGGCCGCGGCCTTACGTACTCCTTCCTTGAACCCCTCGTTCACGCCCGGTTTCTCGAAGGCTTTGCCTTTACGACACTTGCTCATAGGCGCTCCACACGCCTCCTGCCATCGTTTTAATGATGGATAGAATAACCCATATTACGTCTTATTCAGTAATTCTTATTCGTCTCTGCACCGGCCCTCGCGACCCGGCCCCCCGCGACGGACGCCCCCCCCCAGTTAATTATGTCCCCTTGTTGATGTATCACATGTTTTTGGCTTCCCACGGACGCCCCCCCCCCAGTTATTTATATCCCCTTGATAACTCAGCGTTTTTCTGAATATTTAAAGTGCTAGAATAAAAGAGAGCTAACCCTAGGATAGGGGGGTACTAACCCTAGGATAGGGGGGTACTAACCCCAAACAAGACCCAGCCGCAGTCGCCGATGACGCCTCCTTCGTCGCCGCAGTGCTCGACGACGAGAGCATTTATTTTCGAGATATAAAGCTCGGCTGTTGGCTGTTGGTTTGTCTAATTTTGTATAGGCGTTTTTTATTTAAAAGTGGCTTCCATATAACTAACTAACTAACTTCAGACCTCTCCCGAGCATGGGAGCCAGGCCGGACCGACAGGAGTCAGTCCGGAATCACGGGCCTGTAGACGAGGAATCGCCGACCGCATGGTTGCGACGGAGGACGGTGCCTCATGAATCCTGAGCCTTGCGAGGGCATCCGCCCTCCCGGCGTAGGTTGGCACCTATTCGCCTCCCGGGCGGGCCGGTTGGCAGCCGGAACGTTCGCAGTGGGACGGGGTATGGCCGGGGGGCGCAAACGGAAGGTTATCGACGAGTTGGTTGTCAGTCACATCGCGGTCTCCTCGTCGCATGGCGACAAGCTTGATGATCACTCTCCGCCGACCCACCTTTCGGCGCCCCTCGTCTACAGGCCCGTGATTCCGGACTGGCTCCTGTCGGTCCGGCCTGGCTCCCATGCTCGGGAGAGGTCTGAAGTTAGTTAGTTAGTTAGTTAGTAGACGAGTTGCGCCGAAAGGTGGGTCGGCGGAGAGTGATCATCAAGCTTGTCGCCATGCGACGAGGAGACCGCGATGTGACTGACAACCAACTCGTCGATAACCTTCCGTCTGCGCCCCCCGGCCATACCCCGTCCCACTGCGAACGTTCCGGCTGCCAACCGGCCCGCCCGAGAGGCGAATAGGTGCCAACCTACGCCGGGTGGGCGGATGCCCTCGCAAGGCTCAGGATTCATGAGGCACCGTCCTCCATCGCAACCATGCGGTCGGCGATCAGGGCTTCCATATAATATCAATATAAAACGGAAAAAAAACGATATCATATTTTTGGTAATGTAATATAGCGCTGTTCAATAGTCGTACACATAATAGTGTAGCTCTCTGGACCCCCTCAACATGTGAAAACGGTTTGTGCATTTCGGACGTTCTTGAGGCGGAACTTGTGCAATATACATAAAAACAGTGAACAATGGAACAAACAACAACGAAACAAGACAAATTAATTGTGATGTCGAGCGTGTTGTGATGTTGCGTAAAGAAGCGGTATCGGTATCCACAACATCAGATGTGTGGTCCAATTCATCCTCGCTATTATCGTCCAGTTCCTTTAACTCTGGAGAAGACGAGTTGTGATCATCGGAGGATAGGTCGTTAACAGTATTGTGCGTAGTCATTGCATCACTCAAGGTGACCAAGGGTGCCATAACAGACGAGAGGAAGGACATAGCAGCATCTGGTGTAAGAGCATGTAGATTCAAAGCAGGAATAACACGATCCTGTACATCAGACATAGCTGCATGTAAACTGTGAGCTGCGTCGTCGATTAGAGCTCGCTGTGCCTCATTATACGTATCTGGAGGGAACTGTCCAATGGACGAAATAAGCGAACGAGATATTATATGGACAAAGACAGCAAAGGCAGGGATTAGAGTGTCCTGATGCATCTGAAGACTCGACAGTGTGTTGTCTAACAGAGACACATGCTTTATGTTATCGGTCACTCGAGTATTTAAAGTTTCGTAAGCCTCTTGCATCTGTGTGAGAGAAGTTAAGTAAGTGCAAGTGATAGTTGTTGATCTCGTGCCATCAATTGCTGTTCGGTGTTAGTGAGACGTAAGGATAAAGACCGAACCTCATCTTTTAATTGACGTAAAGCTTCAGTCATATTGTCGTTAGCATTATCTGGCGTGGGTTCAGAGGGTGGATTATCGATGGGTGTGGGTGTTACATTTTCAGATGAGGTATTATCCGGAAAAGCATCAATTATAGCCGAAGGATAGCTGCATGTAAACTGTGAGCTGCGTCGTCGATTAGAGCTCGTTGTGCCTCATTATACGTATCTGGAGGGAACTGTCCAATGGACGAAATAAGCGAACGAGATATTATATGGACAAAGACAGCAAAGGTTGGGATTATAGTGTCCTGATGCATCTGAAGACTCGACAGTATGTTGTCTAACAGAGACACATGCTTGATGTTCTCGGTCACTTGAGTATTTAAAGTTTCGTAAGCCTCTTGCATCTGTGTGAGAGAAGTTAGTGCAAGCGATAGTTGTTGATCTCGTGCCATCAATTGCTGTTCGGTGTTAGTGAGACGTAAGGATAAAGACCGAACCTCTTCTTTTAATTGACGTAAAGCTTCAGTCATATTGTCGTTAGCATTATCTGGCGTGGGTTCAGAGGGTGGATTATCGATGGGTGTGGGTGTTACATTTTCAGATGAGGTATTATCTGAAAAAGCATCAATTATAGCCGAAGGATAGCCAACCTGGACTAGCACGTTTTTGAAGGCTGACTGATGATCAGGTGAAAGTTCGCGAAAGTAGTTAAGCATTGGCGGTATCGTCTCGGAAGAAGTCGCGTTGAGTTGGTGAGAAACATCGTTAACAAAGCGTTCGATGAGCACATTAAGTAGCTCATCAGGATTGGTGACTATACAGGTTTTATCTTCAATGGACTGTAGCAAAGACCAAGCTGCTACAAGAATCTCAAGATTTACACTCGAAATGAAAGGCAGCTGAAGCAAGAGAGGGGCATTAGCGTCAGGGTTGACAATAATTTTAGAAGCATCGACGTTAAGGGTTGCCATAAGCTGCATGAGCGCCTCTTTGAGCAGTTTGTTAATAGCAATGGACTTTCCAAGGCGGAGGATTATAGCTCTTATGTGGGCAGCTGGATCATTATAGCAAGAAAGCTGGAAGGGCTGTTGATTATTGCGAATTAACGCTATCCCGTGATGCGATAAATTGCACATGACGCAAATCAACAGAAAGAAGGGGCGCGGTACATCGAAGCAGTGCGATGCATGTTGCTCAGACGCGAGATGATCTTCGATGATTTGTCGTATCTTGTCCGTTTTAAGCTCATCTTCAGTGCATATGATGAGTACAAGGGGTGTACCCGGCATATCGGTTTTATTATAGCATCTGGTACACGCCACATGTACTTTGACAACCCCTTTAATGGGTGGAAAGCGATGATAGCGAATACCTTCATTCGGTGATATGGCGGGGGCATTCCGGATGCGCTTTGCTTTTACACACAGCAACGAACTGAGATATTGGACATTGTCCACAAATTGTGTTTGTTGTGCTTCCGTAAGCAGCTGCTGCAAAGACTTATGCCAACATTGAGGATCCTTAGGTTGCGGCAGAAGAAAGTTTGGTGGCTGGGAACCAAGAGCTGTAACATTCCCTGACATCATCGCCATGACATCAAACTTGCAGTGCCTGAGCAGGAAGTACTCGGACTTCGCTGCTTGCGGTTTAGATTGTTGTTGGACAGTTGCCTTGGGCGTCAAGGGCGTCGACTGATGTCCTTGAGCAACCGACAGATAGGTTTGATGCTTCCGATTAGGAGAACTAGTCGGAGCAACGCCTGGATTTAAGGCATTGAAAGGTGATGATAGTGATGACACGCCACCGCGGCCACGGTTCAGTACAGAATAGCGCCGGCTCGCAGCATCCTTGTTCTTTGAGGGATTCATATTAAAAGGATCCCCGCATTGCGTATTTCATTGCATTTCACATCTTAGCGATCCACTGTTCCGTGGTATAAGAGGGTTAGTTTAACGTCATTTCGGACATAGTGAAGGGTAAGGGTCAAACATCTTGTTGAGCTATGGGTTGTTGTAAGCCAAGTAACGTGCGAAATCTGCTGAAGAGCGGAGCTCCGAAGGGTTTAGTAAATCCATCAGCAATGTTTTGAGTACCGGAAACATGATGTATACGTATACGTTTTAACTGTACGTAGTCGCGAATACGGAACCAGCGTGTGCTGATAGCTTTGGCCTTAGTCGCACTGTCGGGATTATTTGATAGATGGATAGCAGAAGCAGAGTCTCCAAGTATAGGACTGTTACGTATGAACGACATGTCCGATGGGAGGGGATTGTCGTGAGCATCATAATCTAGTAGCAAATCCTTCCCTGAAGGTTGGCGAAGATAGAAGTGAGGATTTATAGCGAATGCCATTTCCGTTAGTAACCAGACCACATCATCGGCACACATATTAAGGGCGATAAGTTCATTCTCATGCGTAGAAGTAGCTGTGATAGGTTGTAGTTTAGACTTCCAAGTGATGAGAGAACCAAACAAAAAGATGGCGTAACCGGTAGTAGACTTGCGGTCTTGTTCATAAGAAGGTGCGTTATCGGCATCAACGAACGCGACCAATGGATCAAAGTTACCTGAATTGACTTGTTCTTTAGTGTAATCCAACATGGTCATGGTTGCCATGTCAGTGCGATTGCCGATAAGAAGTCGAAGATGGTCCATTAGAGCGGAAGAGCCAGAGTAGTACCGTAGTCGAAGATTGCGATTTTCGGGCTTGCGCAAGTAGCGGAGCGTTCCTGTTCGTACTTGAACATGTCGAAATGCTGGATTGTGCATTCCTCGAGAGCAACGACTAAGGCTTTGGGATAGATCAGGGCGACAGGCCAATTGGACAAAAGTAAGCTTGCCGAGTAAGGTGGAGAAGGTATGAAGAATAAACTTGTCCATATCAGAAGATGGCTCTCCAGTTTTATACGTGGTTGATGGTGACATCGGTGTAGAAGTGGGACGTAACTGCATTAAAATAGGGTACTCTTCGAACAATGCATCAAGTTTAGCCTGACAGTCCAGTGATATAGAACCATCAGTAGTACGCGTTATGCGCATGCCTAAGAGAGTATGGACTTCTTCAAAGGTGTCGACTGAGTATTCCTTTTTCAGGGCTTGCTGGAATTCACGACGTAGAGTTTCCGAAGTGCAAATGATGACAACGTCATCTACTGAGAGCGTGCAAATTAAAAACGTAGCATCAGCTTGGACTTTAGCGTAAATGCAGGTATCTGTTCGAAATCTTGTATAGCCTAATGAATCAAAGAAGCCGTTTATGGTTTGATTCCAAAGGGCAGGGCTCTGGCGTAATCCATAGAGAGATTTAAGTAGCTTTGGAAGACGACGGCCTTGATATTTAGTATCTTCGGGATCAAGAAGGTAAATGCCTTGTGGCAGTTTGACATAGACATGAGAGTCGATGGGAGCTTGAACAAAAGCGTTAGGTACGTCGACGTGGTAGACGGGAAGTCGCAGATGGGCTGCTAGCGCCAGAACACAACGGATGCCAGTAAGCTGTGCCATAGGGCTGAATGTGTTGAAAAAATCGGTGCCCAGAGAGGCTAAGAATCCTCGTAGGACCAGGCGTGCTTTATGTTTAATATATTGACCAGCAGCATTGGTTTTTATACGAAGGACGAGGCGGGTGTCAATAGGCTTTGAGTTGACCATTGGCAACGCGAGTTTAAAGCAGCCAAACTTAACAATATCAAAAATCTCTTTAGAAATAGCGGAGATGTAAGCTTTGCGATCAGCGTCTGAGAGACCTTTGAGGCAGTTCAACTCATATTCATCAATTTTGATATCTTTGGCTTGAATCTTGTATTCGTCCGGACCAACAGTGCTGGGGTCATGAGCCGTCGTAAGATGGGTAGTTGCGTAAGAAGCGACATTATCGTGAGTGTGAGCGGTTGGCAGCCGGAACGTTCGCAGTGGGACGGGGTATGGCCGGGGGGCGCAGACGGAAGGTTATCGACGAGTTGGTTGTCAGTCACATCGCGGTCTCCTCGTTGCATGGCGACAAGCTTGATGGTCACTCTCCGCCGACAGACCTTTCGGCGCTCCTCGTCTACAGGCCCGTGATTCCGGACTGGCTCCTGTCGGTCCGGCCTGGCTCCCATGCTCGGGAGAGGTTTGAAGTTAGTTAGTTAGTTAGTGAGCGTGATCGGGATCTTCGACGAGTTGAACAACTAGTAGAGGAGCATCACCAAGGTGGGCCTCAATGTAATGCGATTGCACGGTGATATAGTCTTCGATGGCGGAGAGGTGAGGCTCGGAGGCACCATAAGAAGCGTCATTATGATCCAAAATGGAGTGGGGTGTGAACAAAGCATAAACATATTGAGCGGGAGGAACTTGAAAAGCGTGAGCATGTTCAGAAATGAGATGAACGAGAGCTCGAGGAAGGTGAAAGTCTGCAAGGCTGACGTCGTCGCAGAAATGAACGTGAGTGGCATCAGGCGATGGATGGCTATGGCTCCTATGACACATAACTGAAGAGGACTGTGAAAGCGCTTGGTGAACATGGTGATGAAGGGATGGTGTAAATTCCCCCTCTGGAGGTATAGCCGTCCAGTGGATGCCATGAGCAATATGAAGGGAGTGGAGGGTGGGGTCGCAGAAAGTTATGTACTGCTTGGAGAGGTCATACTTGAAGTCGGCAAGCGTACCACCAGCTTGTTTATAAGCGGCAACAGTAGGCGAAGCAATACGAGTAAGAATATCCTTGAGATTGGTTTTGCGACGAGGTTGAGGGTGATGAGGACCACGGGTGAGACGTAGGTCATCCTGGGAGTAGAGAGACCGATAAGATGGTAAAAGTGGCAAAGTGTTAAGATGGTAAAAGTGGCAAAGTGTTGGAGGACACTTCAGATGTAGGAGGTGTAGTGACAGGAACAGCGGGTGCGGAAGCATCTGGATCGCATGCGGGAACGGGAGAGGTAGCATGGGGAGGTGGAGAAGGAGTCCCCCTCTCGTAGTCAGTGTCGGTAGGCATAGCATTCCCCCTCTGCGCCGCATCATTGGGGGTGCTGTGAACAGAGAAGGGAATGTCGGGTGAAGGTGCGGGAGGTGGATGCTGTTCATAATCAGGAGGAGATTTATAAATAAGATGAGGAAAAGTCAGTTTAGAGGAAACACGGACTTGGCCGTTTTCAGGATTAAGGACAACATCGGCTAAATGATTAACATGGGGTGTTATTAAAGGGTTTATAACATTAGCACCACATAAGTAGATGTAAGGACGACATCGAGGCTCATATTTATGAAATTCGTTAGGTTCCAAATGCAGATAACAAACAGAGCCAAAAGGTTCGAGATAGTCCTGTTGGGGAACATTACATTGATCCAACAAAACTTGTTGGGGGCTTAGGACTTTATTATAAATACGCTCGAGGGAAACGTTAGGGAGGAGATTATACGATTGGATAGCATGTATAACAGCCCACGGGTAGTGTGGTGCCGGATCTGTTAGGGGGTGACCTTTATAGGATACATTAAGCATATGCCGGAGTCGTGTAGACGCGGCAGTGGCTATGTGACCAACAGCGGCTTCTACTTCATGATTAAAGACATGTAAGTAGTAAGGGGGGAACGCGGACATGTTAATACCATGTTCCACACGAAAGGGAGTTGTAACATGCTGAGATAAATAGGGTTTAAAGGAATCACAATAGATTTGTTTTAGTTGTACATGAACATAAGTAGAGCAAAAATTGCGGACAAACTCAAGGGCGTTACAAAATTCGCTAGAGTTAGTGCTACGACAAAAGTACACTAATAAAAATTTAGAAACGAGACACTTAAAAAAAAAAATATGTCGAAAGGATCCCCATTCCGAGAGAACAGATACGTAACCACCGTCACATGCCCAGGCTTCACCAGGTTGAAAATTTTTTTCGAATGATGGTTGTTTGGTGAGATGGTGTGGATGAGGGAAGCGTTTTTTATGAATCGTACAGTCCACACAGAACTTACGGTAGGGTACGTCAGATGGGTGATGTCCCGGACTGGCAATAACCTGAACAGCTTTTATAGCTTGAGAATCACTAGAATGGTGAATGTTGTGAAAATTGGTAGCTCGTTGTTGCGCATCTCGAAATGCGAGGGTGCCCCTGGCATGAACTTTTTTATCAAAGGGTGCATGCTTCTCATGGAGCTGTCTTGGTGTTATGAGAGGAATTTGTCTTTCTTTAGTAGGAGATGATATATCTGCGGATGAGGTGTTAGAGAGGAAGACATGAGCTACTGAATCGAGATGAAAAGATGGAAGTTCGTGGTTAGAAGCAAGATTATCACAACATGAGAGTTTCTTATTAGAGATGTATAACATTGTAATGAAACTCTGGTGTAATATTAAGGATGTGTCTGTTGGGAATATATTTGTGAAAAAGGTTGACCTATAGTTTTTGGTTAAAGAAGCATGATCAGGGTCAAAAGATGGTGATAGCGTTAATTTACGCAAGTCATAGACAAGCTGACACAAATGTTTATAGATTACATGATATGTTCCAGCCGGAATAGCATTAGCGATTATGTCACAGCATAGGTCCGGGGACAAATACAAAAGAAAATTGATTTGGTACGCTGTGAAGTTATTGGCGCGTGCCAATTCACGAGCTGAGTAATGTCGAATGCGATCGAGTCGTGGATCGTACACGAGCATATTAGCAAATCCACGAATGGTAGGAGTGGGAGTGTATATAGAATGAACTTTGGCACCCATCTTCCTATCGCTTGATGTAATAAAGCCAAGGTATCTGCTTTGGGACAAATGCATGTCACTTAAAGCAAAAATTTTATCGATAAATTCAAGACGATTTTCCTGAGGGTAGAAGACGAAAGTATCGTGAAGCACAGGAGAAGTATAGGAAACCAGTGTTTGTACTAGACGACGCGTGTCTTGATTTTCATTATTATTATGGTATGCTTGGCAAAGCCAAAGAAAACCGGTAACAGGATCGAGAGAAGCAGTCTTATTGATTCCGGCATCATGTGTTAGGAAGGTGTAGGTTTCGCCAAATGCATTTATATGTGCTTGGTATTTAGAAGAGGAGTTAGAAACTGTTATGTCTCCACCTGTGTGTCTTCCACCGGTGATGTAAATGATGGAGGAAGTAGAGGATTTATTTAAGAATAACCTGTGAGATGGTTGGTTAGATTCGATAGTTGTAATACGAAAGGACACAGGTAATGTGATGGATTTAGGGAATAAACGTCCCATAATATTATAGAGGAGCACAAAAGCTTTGAGTTCAATAGGAGATCTCATACAGGCAAGTGGTTTTCTTGAATTAGTCAAGAATCCCAGGCGAAAGTTAGAAATGCCCTCCATTTCATCTTGACTTGGATGTTCGACTGTTTTGTTAGAGTGCAGACGAAGAAACAGCATGGTTAGGGTTTCAAGCTCAGTCACAGTTAAGCGCACGGATCCTGTACGACTGAAAGTGTTGTAGGTTTTAGGTGTGGACACGAATGGTATGTCAGGAAAGACCTGCGTCCAAGGTTCGTCGACTATTAACTTGCGACTGATGGAATTAGCATGGTCCGCAATGTCCAGAAAGGAAGTGACTCGTTTGTTAGGCCAGGAAAGCAGATCAAGATGGCCGGTGTTATATTTGCGCGCAACGAGGATCCATCTTTCTCTGGCTTGATAATCTCCACACAGATAGCATGGAAATCGGTCACATATATCCACCGTATAGTGCATCGTTGAGAAGATGAGATTAGCAACTCGTATATGGTCTTCATACGATGCGGAGTGTCGTGGTGTCATTTCCATGAAAAGAACAATCGGCTTTAAAAGCTCAAGTACACTTAGAGCACTTGGAAACAAGGAATCGTCCATATCACGCTCGAAGGCGGAAATGGATCTCCCATTGATTATGTTGCGATTTGTGCATCGTGATGTCAGTTCCATTATATCGGTGTAATATCTTCCACGTTCGACGTCCGATGCTCGATGGAGATGTTTGAGAAACTTGGGTAGGGATGGGAAAACTTCGATGGAATTACCAAAACGTCTTCGTAGCATGTGCGTGAGATTGTCGTCGCTCTCAACAAGAAGTTTAACGTTGATGTTGATTTGCAAGTCATTAGAAGCGCAAGCCAAGAAGGCAGGAGTGGACATCCCAGAGCAAAGTAGAGTTACAGTAGGTGTTCGTGAGCTAGGAGACGTAGTTACTGTGTGAAGCAAACGTGTGGTAACCTTGCGTCATACGGGAGGTGGGAAATGCTTGCGTATGTAAGGCAGCTGCGAATGCATTGACTCCAAGATGGTTTTGAGCCATGGGACGTAAATTACGCGTTCCATGAGGGTGGAATATAGCTTAAGCATTTCGCGTTGTTCATTAAAAGCACTTAGTCTGAACTGTAGTGAGCGAAGTTCCATTTTACGCGCTTTTGCTTGTTGTAGCGAATAAATTGGTAGAGTAGGCAACATGTTATTAAGTCTAAACAAAGTAATCTTGACATTATCATCAATTTTACTCTGGATAGATGATTGTCCTTTAAATTCAACCCCATAAAGATGTATACCGAGTTTATCCAGAGCAAACAGAGAATCCTTGTAATCGAAAGAGTTGTCGGTGGCCTTGCAGGTAAGGCAGCCAGGCATAATGAGAGCGCATCTGGACACGAAGTTTTGTATGGCGGTGCCATAGGTGGTAGCGGAGCCAACTTGGGGAAGGGCTTGGACTATCCACAAGTAACCCATAAACGGCTCCAGATATATGGACCTGTCCCGGTCGCGGGGGATGTCGGAAGCAGTGAACGTATACGTACTCCCAAAGGCATTAATGGGAGTGGAGTTTTTTGTGGTGGCGT
The DNA here is from genome assembly GCA_029834535.1 of Chrysophaeum taylorii. Taxonomy (NCBI): domain Eukaryota; class Pelagophyceae; order Pelagomonadales; family Pelagomonadaceae; genus Chrysophaeum; species Chrysophaeum taylorii. The sequence continues at coordinate 37,565 of JAQMWT010000641.1, read as the reverse complement.
TCTCTATGGTGAGGTCGCCGTCGGAATGGTGGCCACCAGTTAAGAAGTAGGAGTTGTGTGATGTTGATGAGGTTGTAAGTAATAACCTGTGTGACGGTTGGTTAGTTTCGAAAACGGTTATGTAATAGGACACAGGAGTGGGTGAGTTAGTATGTAAGCTTGCAAACACGTTATAGAGGATTGTAAAAATCTTGACGTGTATAGGATGTGTTGCGTTGGGTAATGGCTCCATAGAGGAGCGTTTAAAGCACAACTGATGGTAAGTACACTCGGGTTGAACGGAGTGAGTACGTTGCTCGTGGGCCTGTTGTGAGTGAAGGCGAAGTAGTAACATATTGAGGGATTCAAGGTCAGCCATAGTAAGCTGAGCAGAACCTGTGCGAGAGTAAGGTGCAAACGTTTTAGGAACGGATATGTATGGGGGATCGGGGAACACCCGGATCCAGTCTTTGGATATGTGGTTAGGTAGCCAAAGGCGCTTGGGAATAGCTTGTAGATCATCCACGATCTTTAGGAAGGGGCGTGGATGGAGGATGGGCCACGATGATAGTTTAATTGGTCCAGTAGAATATCTGCGTGCGACGCATATCCACCTTTCTCTAGATTGGTAGTCGCCACATAGGTAGGTCGGGAACCTATCAACAACATCGACACAGTAATCAAGAGTAGCATAGATAAGGTTGGCCACTGTGATGTGGTCTTGGTGACAGTACTTATGCGGAGGCGTCATCTCAGCCAGTAGCACCAAGGGCTGGAGTAGTTTGATGACAGACAGCATGCTGTCGAAAAGAGAATCGTCCAGCAGGCTGTGTAAGTCTTCTGACTTTTGTTGTAGTAAACTCCTGTTTGTGCAGGGAGGAGTGATCTCAATTATATCACAATAGAATGTGCGCCTTTCCTCTGGTGAGATTAGGTGAAGATGGTTAATAAAGGCGGGGAGAGATTCAAATAATAGTACAGTAGGAAAACGGTGGCGTAACATACGAACAAGCGTATCATCAGACTCAACAACAACTTTTACATTGATATTTAAGCCTAAGTAATTAGTGGCTTGAGACAGGAACGCCGGAGTTGACAAACCAGAACAAAGTAACATGACAGAGGGTTTGCGGAGATTGGACTCTTGTGAGAGAAAACTGGCCGTGAAAGTAGTCAACTTAATGGCTGCATATTTTACTGAACAAATTTGTTCTGTTTCCGAAGATTGAGAACCAAAGGGCGAATCCACGGCCGATCTGGTAAAACTCGTTGGAGTAGGTAATTGTAGTATGCCAGTAGGTCCCTGTTTTCATGGTATCGCTTGAGGGGAAATGCAAGGGAGCGAAGTTCCAGCCGCTTGTCGCGCGATGTTGTAAGTGATACAAGGGAGAGCGGGTAAATTGGCTGCTACATAATGTATGGGTATACGTACATCTTTGTCTATGCGGCTCGTGACAGCGCTGAGCTTTGGCTCAGCTCGATCGTTGAACACGGTGGTAAGATTGGTCTGGTTCCATTCGAGCATGCTCAGGATAGCGAGATGTCGGTCATGCACTGGTTGAAGACATAAAGCGAAGTCGATCTTAACGTAGCCAACTTGTGGATGATCTGGTATGGGAATAACGATGTTGCGTGTTAACATCATGTGTGATGCCCGTTGTTGTCCTGTTGCCGTCTGAATAACAATCGGAGCGTATGTGGAGTCCAATGGAATTATATGATTGGGTATTGCGAAATCGTAGGTGGACGGACATCAATGAGATGGTAGCACAAGAGTCAAAATATAGAAAAGAGAAATGTGGAGGGACACTGTTTACCTTCATGTAGTTGGTGAGGAAGGCGTTTTCCGAATGTGGGCCAGTAGTGGAGAGGCTGGCTGTAAAGAAGTTCTTCAGCAATAACAGATTCGTTGGAATAATGATCGGTTGAACAGGTGGTGATGGCTCGTCAGCCTCATCAGCCATGCCGTGCTTTTCGTCAAATGACGATAGAGAGGTGTGATCGGCATCCCTTTTGGTTTCGGCTTGTGATGGTAGGTTGAGGGCAGATTGGACCTGTGAAGATAGCGAGGACAATAATGCTGGTGGTAAAGCCGAAATGGCGGAAGCGGTAAAGAGGTTAGACACAGTATTGGAAGGATTACCCCGTGTGTTTGTAGTAGGAGGAGTTGTTGTTGGGGTGGGAGCAGTAACGACAGTATGGTGTTGTGGCTCCACATAGTTTAACGACTTTTCGGTCGAGGTTAGATGAACGTCTACATCATAAATGATGTCTTCAGCAAACATGAGCTGTTCGTTTAGACGAAGTAAACTACTGTTGTCCTCAGTAGATGTTGTTGACAGGATATCGGCTGATTGTAGCAAGGTCTCGAATAAATTGTTGATATTCTGTTGTAGCTGAGCCGTGGTATCATTATCGGACACATGCTTCGTGAGTTCGCTACACTGCTCTCGCAGGGTGTTTAAGGTGTGGTTTGTTCGATCTAATAATCTCATGTTAGACCGAGAGGACCTGTCAAAAGTGCGGGGGTAAATTGGACGGTCATGGGACTGTCCGGCAGTTTTCTTGGTGACGTAAGAATCACCAGGACGATAATACGATAAATCGCTGCGAGAGAAAGGCTGGCGAGCATCATTAGAGTTACGCAAGCGTCTAGCATTAAACGTGGAAGATGTACCAGGTTGGGACGAAGTGATGAAGGCGAGTGTGTTAGCAGTTTGAGTCAGACTTTTGTCTGCTGAGTCCAGAGTTTTTTGTAAGTAGTAACTTTGGCTTTGGTTGATATGATAAACCTTCGACATAGGGTTGCCAAGAAACAGGGCGTTCTAAGCGTCGTTTGTTCGACCCATTTGATACTGCATTGTATAGGTCTAATGCGTATTCTAAAATGTAGCTTGGGTTGGTAGGGCGACACAATCGTTCAGCTTCTGGTACAGGTCGAGATGAAGATCGGGTTTCGTACATATAACACCAATCTACCCAACCACGATCGTAGCGGTTGTTGCTGGTATTATCGGCATAATGCCGATGTATCTCTTCATAGATTTTTCTGCAAAGAGTGCCAAAGTCGAATTGAAGGTCAGTCTCTTCCTGGTTAAGTTGGTAAGAGATTTGCCTAAATGCTAGGACAGCTTCGATAAATACATGGACATACTAACTAACTAACTTCAGACCTCTCCCGAGCATGGGAACCAGGCCGGACCGACAGGAGCCAGCCCGGAATCACGGGCCTGTAGACGGGGAGCGCCGAAAGGTCGGTCGGCGGAGAGTGACCATCAAGCTTGTCGCCATGCGACGAGGAGACCGCGATGTGACTGACAACCAACTCGTCGATAACCTTCCGTATTCGCCCCCCGGCCATACCCCGTCCCACTGCGAACGTTCCGGCTGCCAACCGGCCCGCCCGGGAGGCGAATAGGTGCCAACCTACGCCGGGAGGGCGGATGCCCTCGCAAGGCTCAGGATTCATGAGGCACCGTCCTCCATCGCAACCGCAGTCGGCGATCAGGGTAAGGGTACATGGACATACCAGTTAGGATTATAAACAACAGAGTTAAATTGCTGTTTCAAATAGGACACATCAGTAGTCGTAACAGACTCGTAGTGACTTAAGGCGATGAGCATAATAGCTCGAGCCTTGTCGGGTAAATAACTTTTTTTATATACCTCATTGATGGCGGGCCAGGCCGCAAGTGCCGGTTTTCCAACACTTTCAAGATTGAAGTAAGTATGCAAGAATGTAGCGTGCGTGTTCTGGTAAGTGTGCCAGTCAGCTGCAGTTAAAGAAAACATGGTAACCGGGGCACGAACACGAGTGTCGAAAGCTAGTGCCTTCGGGTGCGCGCGATTTGAGATTCGTTCCTCTTCTAAGAAACGAGCGTTGATTTCAGGACGTAATGCCTTGACTTCATAGTCGTAAAAGACGGTAGTTAGCTGAGCTACTTCTGCATCAGGTAAGTGGGGGAAAGCTTCGTTGGTGAAATGCCATTCCTGATACTCAGGGGGCAGTTCATCAACAGCTAAACGGAGATCAGCAGCCCTATCGGTCTTCCATTCCAGGAAAACGCGATCGAGAATTTGATTCCGGAGGATCTCGTAGTCCTTGCATGACCGAGTATATGCTTCGTACGAGTCGTACTCGAGGAAAGCATCGGCATGACTGGACCGTAATAATTGCTTAATGTGTTTGATTTGCAAGGATACCTTGCGGTTCTGAAGCTGAAACCGATTTCCTTCGTTAAGAAACTCAACTACAGGAGCTTCGAGCTTCAATATATCCGCACCTGTGATCGCCTTAGGTGCGGCTCGTGCTGCGTGTTCTGCCATAGCAGTTGACGGGGAACCTGTGGGTTCAGTCACGCAGTTGACACTGTCTAGACATTCTAAGGGGGTCTGTCTATCGGTGTCTATGTACACTCATCGATTTTTCGATGGAAAATGTGTCTATATGACGACTGTGCAAGCTGTGAGTCCAGAGTAGTGTCGCTAAGCGTAGTCACTCAGGCAGCTGGTTAGTTTTGGTGCTCTCAAGGAGCTTGTTAAGCATTGCCATGGAATGTACGAGTGGACGTACCCAAAATATTCCATAACATGTGTGCAAGAGTACAGGTTAGCCAATTACACACACATCAACATTGACATGACAATACGATGCTATGAACAGGTGCACACAAGGTTACACGATCACGTGTGCAAAAAATATTATATACAGCCCAATGGTAATGGCGTTGTATTTACAAGTGTGTTTTCGTGGCGAGGCTGTGTCGGGGCGGTAACGACCCAATACCCTTAGGTTACGTGCGCGTTTTAACACATGGTTTCTCAGGGACCCGCCTGGGCCCATAACCTGCAGAGCATTTAGCAAGCAGTGGTAAGTCACCTGGGAAACCATCCCGTCTCATCGTGAACGTCTGGAAGGTTAATTCGGGGAATGAAGGTTATGTTCCCTATATCCTCAGAACACGACAGGCGGCATCTAGAACTACACGAGAAAGGTTAAGTGTATAGTGCTACATACCTCGGGGCGCGCTAGACCATGATGATGAGCGTAGGCACAAATCAGAGGACTATTTGATTGTGTAGAAAGGAAGAAGAAGGGTAAGGAAGAGATCACGTTCTCAACGGACGGATAAGGGTAAGAGGCAGCAGATTTCTCTGCACTCCCCATTGAGTCATGCTGATGATGTGCAGATCGGGATCGTTATGGTCGTTTTGCTTGGGTAGGAAAAGCGCAACGTCTAACTTTACATATCCCACATTTGGATGCTTTGGGAGAGCGGGAATGAGAGTTCTTATAATCATAGCATGTGTGATGCTCTGCGTATCCGTAGCAGTCTGGATAGCAGGTGATAAGGACTCGGGTAGCTTTACGATGTGGATAGGATCAGCGTAACGTTTAAAGTTAATTACACGTTGAGAAGCACTTGTGTCAGCATATCCTGGCGTAGTCATTAGCGGCAAATTGCACTCGTTGTACAGTTTAAGTGTTGTTGCATAACAGGCATGTGTTGAGCTTTGACCAAACACGTACTGTGTCATGAGACTTTGCGTTTGTTCGGAAGGCACAACGACGAGTGTAAAACCATTGTCTAGTTTTGGTAGCAACACAGGGAGATCTGTGCCATCCTCATTATCTTCGTTGGGTAGATTATTGGGGAGCTCGGAGTGCGAGGAAGTTTCCCGAGCTTGATGACGAACGCATTCTGAGCTTTAGCGTTTATGTGCTGCAATAGCGGCTGAGGGATGTTATCGATTTCATCATCTTTAATGGACAGAAAAGTGTGAAACATTTCTCTGTTTCAGCAGTCCCCCTCTGCTCCGCATCACTGGGGGACGCTTCAGGAGCAGATGTTTCAGCTTGATACTTTTCTTCCAAAACATGAGATTCCTTATCGGCTTCTAAGAGGCTCACTATGGTATTGGAACTAACTAACTTAAACTAACTTCAGACCTCTCCCGAGCATGGGAGCCAGGCCGGACCGACAGGAGCCAGCCCGGAATCACGGGCCTGTAGACGAGGAGCGCCGAAAGGTCGGTCGGCGGAGAGTGACCATCAAGCTTGTCGCCATGCGACGAGGAGACCGCGATGTGACTGACAACCAACTCGTCGATAACCTTCCGTATTCGCCCCATATGGTATTGGACATAGTATCAACTCGAGATAAGTGGAGATTAACTTAAGTGGCTTGATCAGGATCTAAGGACTGTGTCGAAGCTTGAGAAGCGGTTGTCCAGAGGGTACTCAGTAAGCTTTTCATTTCCTCCTGTACCTAGAGAGATTTGACCCTCTCCGGGTACATGGTAGAGACTGCGTGCAGTTTTAGGCGTGTACAGACCATTCCGCTTGTCACATGCTACTACACAAACAAGGTAGGGATTTAAGTCCTAACTCCTTAAGGACATTCGGTCCCATATAAGCGTTTACACTGACAACGAGGAACGAAGCCTCTGTTAATTAAACAGAAAACCCCGTACCTGACGGTACGCACCTGGAGGCCTACTCCATGTTGGAAAAGAGCTTCAGACTGGGTTCTTCATAGTCATGAATAAGTAATTGCGGAAGGGTAAGGAAGGAAGGAGGGGAAAGCCGTATTACGGAGAGAAAACCCTCTTGTAGAGATAGGTGTGAAATGTCCCAGTGTCGCACACATAATAGTGTAGCTCTCTGGACCCCCTCAACGTGTGAAAACGATTTATGCATCTGAGACGTTCTTGAGGCGGAACTTGTGCAATATACATGAGAACAGTGAACAATGGAACAAACAACAACAAAACAGGACAAATTAATTATGACGTCGAGCGTGCTGTAATGTTGCTCCAGAGAGCTACACTATTATGTGTGCGACACTGGAACATTTTCACACGTATCTCTACACGAGGGTTTTCTCTCCGTAATACGGCTTTCCCTCTTTCTTTCCTTCCTTACCCTTCCGCCCTTTTTGTTCCTTACTACTAATCGACAGATGTTTGTCTGTTTGTTTGTCTGTTTGTTTGTCTTTAAATGTCGACTGCTAAGAGGGGTGTGTGTGGGGGGGGCATGAAGGATGTGGGTGGTTTGTGGGGTAGGAGGGATGTGCCTGACGGGCGTTTGTCCCCCGATTTAGGGTAAGGATCAGGTAGGCGCGCGAGCCAGACAGTGATCCTCCAAGCCGTCTACGGCGACCTCGCAGACTGTTTCCACGACCCGCGGCGGCTGTTTTAGCGCGCTATTCTCACGCCCCGTCGAAACGATGTTGTCGATGCTGACAACGCGCGCATGACCGCGGCCTTTTTTTCCCGGATACGAGGTGTCGGAGTTCTATTCGGCCGACTAGGTTGGGTCGGAAGACGACGCCTCGCTCTTTTCAGTCGAGTTTTCGACTCCCTGACAACCAACGGCATGCTGACTTTGAGCGCGAGCTTAAGGTCTTCGCGACCTCGACCCGTCGTACGGCCACTGCAACGGTACCAGATACATGATCGATCATGTCGTGTCACCGAGGCTCCTCCAACCTGTATCCTTTAAGGCCCGCCGACGCCAAACGATCAACAAGAGCCAGGGCCAGACGCCCCGCGAGGTCGGCGTCCTCTTGCCCAAGCCCGTCTTCTGCCACGTCCAGCTCTACGTGGCTCTCTGTCGATCGGCAACCCCGAGGATATACTCATCTGGGTCGACGACTCCACCCTACCCCACACGTGCTGCGCAATACCGATAAGCCCCCTCCCGGCGTCTACACGCGCACTGTAGGTGAACTTACTGGGGCCAGGTGAACTTACTGGAACCAGGTGAACTTACGGAGGTTAGAGATTGGGACTAGGTGAACTTTAGTGACCAGGCGAACTTACTGGGACCAAGTGAACTTACTGGGGTTTTTAGAGTAAACTCAAAGGTTAGCGGCGTGTGCGGATCAAAGCAGCTCAGATTGGCGGGGGTGAGAGCGACGAGTTCAAATGAGAGTGGGGTGAGTGGATGTGAGCACGAGTGGGTTTACGCCGAATTTACTGAGGTTAGAGATTGGGACTAGGTGGACTTAACGGGAACAGGTGAACTTACTGGGGTTAGAGATTGGGACTAGGTGAACTTACTGGCCTGCACTTGTCCTTACTACTAATCGACAGATGTTTGTCTGTTTGTTTGTTTGTTTGTTTGTCTGTCTGTCTGTTTGTTTGTCCCCCGATTTAGGGTAAGGATCAGGTAGGCCCGCGAGCCAGCCATCGATCCTCCAAGCCGTCTACGGCGACCTCGCAGACTATTTCCACGACCCGCGGCGGCTCTTTCAGCGCGCCATTCTCACGCCCCGTCGAAACGATGTTGTCGATGCTGACAACGCGCGCATGACCGCGGCCTTTTTTTCCCGGAGACGAGGCGTCGGAGTTCTTTTTCGGTAGACTAGGTTGGGTCGGAAGACGACGCCTCGTTCTTTACAGTCGAGTTTTCAACTCCCTGACAACCAACGGCATGCTGACTTTGAGCGCGAGCTTAAGGTCTTCGCAACCTCGACCCGTCCCACGGCCACTGCAACGGTACCAGATACATGATCGATCGTGTCGTTGTCACCGAGGCTCCTCCAACCTGTATCCTTAAGGCCCGCCTACGCCAAACGATCAACAAGAGCCAGGGCCAGACGCCCCGCGAGGTCGGCGTCCTCTTGCCCAAGCCCGTCTTCCGTCACGTCCAGCGCTACGTGGCTCTCTGTCGATCGGCAACCCCGAGAATATGCTCTTCTGAGTCGACGACTCCACCCTACCCCACACGTGCTGCGCAATACCGATAAGCCCCCTCCCGGCGTCTACACGCGCACTGTAGGTGAACTTACTGGGACCAGGTGAACTTACTGGGGTTAGAGATTGGGACTATGTGAATATAGTGACCAGGTGAGCTTACTGAGACCAGGTGAACTTACTGGGGTTTTTAGAGTAAACTCAAGGGCTGGCGGCGCGTGCGTGGATCAAAGCAGCTTGGATTGGCGGGGGTGAGAGCGACGAGCTCAAAGGAGTGGGTGTGAGCACGAGTGGGTTTACGCCGAACTTACTGGGGTTAGAGATTTGGACTAGGTGAACTTACTGACCAGGTGAACTTACTGGGACCAGGTGACCAGGTGAACTTACTGGGGTTAGAGATTCGGACTAGGTAAACTTACTGGCCTGCACTTGTGCGGATAATCGCAGTGCGATGACGATATCGTTATAAAGTTGTCTGGGGTTGGCCATAAATATGGAAACTCCAAACCCTGATCGCCGACCGCGTGGTTGCGATGGAGGACGGTGCCTCATGAATCCTGAGCCTTGCGAGGGCATCCGCCCTCCCGGCGTAGGTTGGCACCTATTCGCCTCCCGGGCGGGCCTGTTGGCAGCCGGAACGTTCGCAGTAGGACGGGGTATGGCCGGGGGGCGCAGACGGAAGGTTATCGACGAGTTGGTTGTCAGTCACATCGCGGTCTCTTCGTCGCATGGCGACAAGCTTGATGATCACTCTCCGCCGACCCACCTTTCGGCGCCCCTCGTCTACAGGCCCGTGGTTCCGGACTGGCGCCTGTCGGTCCGGCCTGGCTCCCATGCTCGGGAGAGGTCTGAAGTTAGTTAAGTTATGAAAACTCCAAAGTTGTAGACTTGGGTTCGTAGTCTCGTGTAAGTCGCCAGTGGCTATCACCGAAAGATGATTGGGCGGAGACTGAGGTTTGCGAGTGTATCGAGTATGATGGTGGATACAGGCGTGTGTCCTGTGCTGACGAGTCGGTGCCCTGTTCTGAAAATGCAGAAGGGTCGGGCAACAGAAGAGAATGCCTGAAGGCGATGGACTGCTTGAAGATAGTGTCCGTGCCAGGGGGAAGGTTGACTTCGAAGGTATGGTCAAAGTCGCATCGTGCGTGTTCTATGTTGCAACGTAATCCTGAACTGTGACAATCGACTGATCCATTCATTTCATGTCCGGAGTCGTTTTCATCAGAATCAAACGAAGCGTTTTCACCAGAATCAAACTAACCTTGATATACAAGCGCGAGGGAGCGTGGTGCATCCCTGGTGAATCGTGCAGTGACTGAAAGGGGAGACATTCGACAGAAGGGTGTTGTCGATATGCGAGAGCTGTACAGTATACACGTGTAGGGAGTGTGTGTTTCAAGAGAGGATTGATCTGTGGACGGGCGATGTCCGAAGAATGGACATGATGTGAGGTCCTGTCCATAATGCGAGAACTGTCCGGTAATGAGTCATGCGAGACTGTGGCTAGCAGCGAGTGTGTGGGAATGAAGAAGTAAATAGTCATGGCAGTTAACTTCCCTTGATTCGTAACACAACTGGGTGGGGCTAGCGGTGTGCGGCAGTGAGATTCGGTGGAATGCTTAGAGCAGAGCGCGTGTCCAACCAGTGGAGATTGGGAGTTATCCTCGCGGGTGCTACGGAAAGCGTCGACTGGGTGCGAAACGCAATGGCGGCTGTTGGGCTCAGAGTTCTGCAGGATGGAACCTGCAGTGCGAACGGAGAGGAGCGAACCGAGTGCGTCATAGGAGCGTAATACGCTAGTGCAGTCTGAGCTGTGTCCGAAGCATGATTCCGATAACAATGTCGACAGATGCGAGATATGATCAGAACTGGACGAGGATTTCGTGGTAAGTTGTGTTGTAACCGAACCATAGTGGTGCAGAGCTTCAACGTCAAGCATAGTGCTGGGAGGGACGTGAAAAGAGGTGAGCAAAGGATTCTGCGTGCGGCTATCATTTGGTGGCGGGCATTTATTGCGCGAGACTGGTGATAACTGCGACGTGTGGCGTTGGCGTGATAGAACTTCGTTTGCATATGGCAGCATGCTGGATAAAATCGAGCGAGGGTGGAATGCTGAAACTTGAGAGGTGTGACCTGCAAGAGATTGACGGAAGAGCGTGGGAGGCTCTGAATTGCATTGATGACGGAACTTAGTGTCATCACAAATCGTCGGGGATTTGGTCGTCGGGAGTCGCGTCGAAGCGGGGAAGAACGACGAATACTCATCAGGTTTTGGCGTGTGACAGAGGTCCTTAGAAAGAAGGACTTCGGTACGTGCCGTGAATTGTGTTCCGATGTAGCCAGAGTAGCCATAGGAGGCATAACTGATACGAATCGAAACGAATCTTGTCGTCGGTGGAATACTAATACGCCCTCGTAATTCGAACTGGGTGAAATCTTCGAATTGCCGGCGAGACCGAGAGACCATGATTGCGTAACGAGCGCAGAGCCGGGCGGCGGTCGGAGGAGGCGCTTCAGCGGTGGCTGAGACGACAGTGTTCTGCGTATCATGAATCGAAAGTTGTTTTGGCATCGTACTGTGCGTCCCTTACCCTGATCGCCAACCGCATGGTTGCGATGGAGGACGGTGCCTCATGAATCCTGAGCCTTGCGAGGGCATCCGCCCTCCCGGCGTAGGTTGGCACCTATTCGCCTCCCGGGCGGGCCGGTTGGCAGCCGGAACGTTCGCAGTGGGACGGGGTATGGCCGCGGGGCGCAGACGGAAGGTTATCGACGAGTTGGTTGTCAGTTACATCGCGGTCTCCTCGTCGCATGGCGACAAGCTTGATGATCACTCTCCGCCGACCCACCTTTCGGCGCCCCTCGTCTACAGGCCCGTGATTCCGGACTGGCTCCTGTCGGTACGGCCTGGCTCCCATGCTCGGGAGAGGTCTGAAGTTAGTTAGTTACTGTGCGACAAGCGAGCGTGCGTCTCAGTTGGCTGCGAGTGTACCATGGGTATGGCGCAAGGTTTGTAGTCTAAACCGAAAGGGGCGGTGAGCGTGCCGTCGCGAGTGCATTGTAGCCTGTGCGGTGTCTGGGCTTTAATCGGAATATGACATATGACGTCATACAAAGGGATGGAAGCTGAATCAGACGTGGTGGGACTGGCTAGTAGTGCCGGGAGCAGCATGTCGGGGGTGGCGCTCAGAGATGAGGGTGGAACGCAGTCCACTTCTATCTTGGTTGCCGTGTGTAGCGGTACTACGGGCGTAAACAAATGACATGAAGTTGTATGCTTGTGTCCCAAACGAGTATGCGGTTATTGTCGCATGGGAAGGTTGCATTTTGTCTCTGCTGCAGTCAAATGCTTTGGAGGAAACCAATGGATAAACCATGAGCACATGGGCGGCGTCTGGTGGCCAAAGTTCCTGTGGGATTGGCTGAGGTGACTCCAACGTAGGATTCCTTCTTGGGTATGATTCAAGCGCTGCGATGATTTCATGCTCGAGATCATAGTCGTCCATTAGATGACTTGGGGTAGTCGCGAATGAGCGATACGTCGACATGGTGTCAGGGGAGACCGAGGTGGTGCAGTGACCTGACTGGCTGAGGTGGCCGTGCTGGTAAGATTCCAGCGGTGCGCATAACTCTGCAGAATGCTGAAATTGGCTTGTTCCTGATCTGCAGTCGTGCAGGGAGGCGAGATCGTCTGTGCTAATGCGGATTGCAGCGACAGGGAAGGGCCAGGTACCTGGGAGGCTGAGAGGCGGCCTTTGTCTTCCAGGGGCGAAGGGGTCAAGCAAAGCTGTAGCTTCGTCTCGTCGTGATCGGATAGGCGCAATGAGCTTGTGCGTATGATCGTGGTGCGCTTACCTGTGTCTTCATGATGTACCTTTGTGTCCTGTGGTGGTGCTTCTGCGAGCGGGACATTTCTTAGGGATTGGTCCATCGGATGGAGTGCATCAGTTATGAATGAGACAGGAGCCAGTCGCAGTGCAAGGTCAGGTGACAGAACGTTTGCGTGGTCGAGTAATTGGGCGTTGGACCTGAGCATCGTCTGCATAGTCTGGGACCGTGCTGTGCAGCTGGTTTGCGTTGTCTCGTCTGCTACATCAATGAGCTGGCTGGTGTAGCTGGCCGTTGTGGTCTTATCTTTCGTCTTGTCGTCCAATAGAGACTGCGAGATAGTACTGGTTGCTATGTGCGAGATTATGAGTAGCTGTTGAGCAGCTGTTGAGAGTTGAGTGCTTTCTTGTCTGGCAGTTTCTGTTGCCTTGGAGTTCCAGAGACATGATTGCGCAGCTTCCGACGTCTTGGCGTTGGGGATTGCCATAAAGTGACTTGTATGTTCAAAGTCGGACGTCGGAAAATGCATCAATAGACCTGAGGGTCACCAATTGAAATACGCCCTCATAAGGCGTGCGCGACGTGGCGCGGGCGCGAGCGATTTATGTTGGTGATCTGAAGGTCGTGAGATATTTTGCGGCGCGGGGTGTCGGTGGAAATGACGAGTGTCGTGGTGTTAGATGCGGTGACGCGGAGAGCATCAAAAAGCGTGTCGTGCTCCAAGAGCGAAAGCGCGTGATGCGGGTGGTCCGAAGTCAGTGCCAAAAGGAGTGTGGCTCGCGGCTGACCTGTCTGCAAGGTAGGGCAGATGGGCGCGTGAGCTGAGATCCCGTGGTGGAGAGTATCCGGCCTGAAATGCTTGGGGTCCAGTGCGGGAATTCGAAAGGAGGGGTCGCCGAAGGAGAGTGCAGTAGAACCAAGGGCGATGTAACCGTTGTAAGGGTCAGTCCTGCTGGGTGCATCCTCAATAGCGGAGATGCTGGGACCAGAGCAGTGAGTGCCGTAGTGACCAGGGTTGCCCTTGGGCGTGTAGAGCATTCGAAGGTGCGGGCATGTGACATGCGCCCTCAAATGAGGAGTGACGTGCTGAGCGATAAGACGCTTTTGAGGGAGGCAACGTTCGTGACTTGGGTGCATGTTTGTGGTGGAGCCGGCAGCTAGCGTGGAACGTTTGTCGTGCATTCCAGTGATGCGAAAATGCTTACAGAAGTGGTTCAGTTGAAGCGAGTCTGTGCATAGTGCGCGGAGAATGTTTCCTGAGAGCGCAACGTCGATTTTCCGGAGGCAGCGCAAGCATGTGGCGTCCAGAAGAGAGATATGCAAGGGGACATACAGGACCGAAGTGGTCGCAATGGAATCGTGCATAGTTTGCGGCTGATCGCGTCGTTCAGAACTCTCGAAATCTTCGTCTGTTACTGCAGCCATGGGGAAAGGTTTCCAGAGGCTTGGTCGCGGTGAGACATGGATGGGCAGCCGAAAGGAGTGCGTCCTCTGACCGAAAGTTGGGGCGCGGGTGATCAGGTGCTGCGACTGGTGCTCGTGCGAGGACATACATCAAATCGTTACTTGGTGGTCGCATATGGGTCCATGCAACCTGCTGAGTAGTGTCATCCAGTGCATCCGACCGAGAAGGTGGATGGTGGGTGCAGCAGCAAGCGCCGGTGAGCGGCAGTGCGCGCCTGTCTTCGAGGAGGGGAGGCGGCGAGGCGGAACCAGCTTCGAAGTGATCGGGAGCTGCTGATCGAGAGATATCGAACAAGGTGGGAGTGCCTGGTGAATCTGAGATGATACCTGCAGGTGTGGTGAGTGCCTGCGAGTATGGTGACCGTGGGACCGTCGACAGCGAGTCTTGTCCTTGTGGATTCGGCATTGCGGGGTCATTGGTTGTGCTTGGATCAGGCGGCTGATCTGGAATGGTCGAGGAGACCATCTTCGAGACTAGTGAAGTGGGTATTGCTACTTCGCTGTACGCATCATACCAGGGGGCTGAATCAGAGGGGATGTTGTCAGTGGCCTGCGGCTCTTGTGCCCGGGGCATAGAATACGGCGGAGCCTTAGATTCTTGGGTGTGGTTGCCATAGTCGATGTAGGCGTAATACTCGGGAACATCTCGTGGTGTCTTTGTCTTTTTCTTTGACTTGTCGAAAGTGGGATCGAGGTGGCTTGGTGTTTCTTCGACAAGAGTGCTTCCTGGGCCGTTGTGCCCGAAGAGAGAAGAAGGCCTTATGCATGTCGTGGTAGCATGATGGTGAGCATGACCATATGGCAAGAGCTGTCTTTTGATAGTTCGGAACTTGTCGACTTTTTATGTGGGTGGTCTTGATTCTTGGTGGGACTTTGCACGTGGTGATCGTCGCTGGTGGTAGGGGTACGGTCGCCGGTGTTGAATGTACGCCCTCGCAACTCGGACGCGGGGATGTGGTCGAGTTGGAATGAACCAGGTAGCTGATAAGGCGAGCGGGTGCAAAGGGGTTCAGGGGGTGCCAAAGAGGCGAAGAGGGAGTGGGTAGAGGAGGAGGGGCCAGAGATGGCGGGGGGCTGAGAACAGAGAGACGGAGTGGGTGGTGAACCAGGAGAACCAGGTCCGGGGCATCCGTGGAGGTGGTGATGATACTCGGGGAGAATCGGGGGAGAGGCATTGGAGGTTGGTTCGGAAGGGGATGAGGGTTGGTTGTGGATGGGGAAAGGAGGTAAAAGATGCGATGCAGCATCTTGGGTGGGGTGGGTGGCATCCAAGGAGGTGAGAATGGTTTGGAGGACGGCGTTGGTTTCAAGGTGGGAGCTGCGGATGTCAGCGTGGGCAGTTTCGAGTGCCTTGAGCTGGGTGTGGGTGAGATGGAGTTCGGCTTGGGTGGAGACCAGTTCGTTGGCTTGGATGGCGAGCTGGGCAATGGCGAAAGCCAGGGCGGCGTCGGTAATGATGAGTTTGTTGGCTGTGGAGGACAAAGTGTCATCCTTGCGAATGAGCATGGCCTTGGTTGCGACCAATTCAGCGGTTTGGGAGCGGAGTGCAGCCTTAGTTGTGGCCAACTCGCGTTGGAGCTCAGCTCAGACGGAGGTGCATTGGAACTTTGAGAAAGGAGGTGGGTGTTGGCTTGAGTGGGGACGGAGGAATGGTCGTAGTCGTGGAATGCATAGTCACGCGGGTGGAGGTGCAAATCGGGGGAACAGCGACTTTCGAAGGGTGATGAAGGTCTGTCAGGAGGGTCCGATGGTTGGGCGGCAGGAACTAGAGCCGCGGAAAGAGCTGTGGTATAAATGTAAGTGCCGGGGCCGTCATGGCCGTAGGTGGCATGGTCTTGTGGATGGAGAGGAAAGTCTCGAGGAGAATGACTTGCGGAAGATGATGGATATCGGACAAGGGAATCCGACAGTGGGGCGGCAGGAGCTTGAGCCGCGGTGGGGGCTTGGTCAGGGATGAATGTGCCAGGGCCGTCATGGCCGTAGGTGGCATGATCATCAAGGAGATGAGTGGTGCGGCGAGGGGGTTGACGAGGATGTTGGGGAACTTGGATAGGTGGTGTAGCGGGAGTCGCCGATAGTGGGGAGTTAGGCTCCAGTGAGGGAGGTGGGGCTCCGGTGGGGTTGGTGGAGTGAAGGGAGTAATGTTTATTGGTGGTGGAGTGTTCAACATCGCTGGTGCGATATTCGAACAAGATGGAGTGTCCTCGTGAATGTGGGGTGTGCCAGGTTGTGGAGTATCCTTGGCTATGCCTGGGTCCGGAGGGAAGGTAGTGGGGTCTGAGACTTTGCCGTGGGGTGTTTGACATCCGGTGGTGTTGTCGGCATGAGGGGGGGTGACCATCGAGATGATCGGGTTTTGGGTCGCGACTTCGTGAGAAGTTTGCTTGTGCTCGATGGGAGTTGCCGCATGAACAGCTGGTTGGGGAGCTTGTTCAAGTTGCTCGTCTTGTTCGAGTTGCACTTCTTGATCGAGGTGCTCGTCCTGATCGAGTTGCTCGTCTTGAGCTTCGATTCGTGCGGCGGCAGCGATTTTTGCGGCGGGCGCGGCATTTTCGGCAGCGTGTTTGGCTCTTTGATTAGCCAAATCAGCTTTGAACAGTTGCAAATCAGCTTGGAGCTGGTGCCAGAGAGCTTGTTGTGTAGCGAATTGCGTCGCTACTTCCAGACTCGGGACTTGTGGGTCGTGAGTCGCCATCGTTTTCGGGTTGCGTTTTGCGCGTTGTTGTTTGCCTTTCACACTTTGTCACACTTGTTTACCAGTAACAAGCAATGAAACTTGACTACGGTCTTTAAACTTTAGGAACTTCAGGAGATTGCTCTTGCCTGGAAATCCTGAGCCTTTGTCCGAGACGTCGATCGTGATAGATGTCTTTCGGAGGACGTTTCTCTACCAGTACCGGACTGGGTCCAAACCTAGAAAACAGTAAAAATCACTGTGCCTCTGGTAGAGAATGGTGGCAGTGGTAGTGCTGCCTGTCGCCCTGTCCTCTAACGACACAAAGAGCAGCACGGTGTACGACACTGCGATTTTGGGGTTGTAATGTGAGTGTGAGGTTAAGGGGGGGGGGGGTTCTAACCCTAAATGGAATTTGCTATCTCTACTACTAATCGCAACTCACGCTCCAAAATGTCATTAATGGATCGAGCTACTTTTCAAGTAGACCGTCTTCGCCATTTATTCAGTAAATTACAAGAAGCGAATCCTAATCCCTCTACCGACTCTAAAATGGTACAGGAAGAAATGAAGAGCTTACTAAGTACCCTTTGGACAACCGCTTCTCAAGCTTCTACACAGTCTCTCGATCCCGAAGAAGCTACTCAAGTTCATCTATACCTATCACGAGTTGATACAATGTCCAACACCATCTCGAACCTTTTAGAGACAGATAAAGAATCTCACGTCATAGAAGAAAAGGATCAAGTTGAAATTTCTGCTCCTGCAGCATCCCCCAGTGATGCGGAGCAGAGGGGGACTGCTGAAACAGAAAATATGTTTCATACTTTTCTATCTATCCAAGATGATGAAATCGATAATATTCATCAACCGCTACTGCAGCACATAAATGCTAAAGCACAGAATGCTAACGTTCGTCGTCAAGCTCGGGAAACTCCTTTGCACTCCGAGCTCCCCAATAACCAACCTAACGAATAAAACGATGATGGTACAGATCCCCCAGTGTTGCTCCCGAAATTAAATAATGGTTTTGCACTTGCCGTGGTACCTTCCGAACAAACGCAAAATTTCATGACACAGTATGTGTTTGGTTAAAGTTCGACACATGCTTGTTACGCAACAATGCTTAAACTGTATAATGAATACAACTTACCATTAATGACTACGTCGGGGTATGCTGATACGTGCGCTTCTCAACATGTGGTTAACTTTGAACGTTACGCCGACCAACTACATATCGTTAAATTACCCGAATCCTTGTCACCCGCCATCCAGACGGCTACAGATACCCAAAGCATCACTCATGCCATGATAATAAGAACCGTCATCCCCGCTCTTCCAAAGCATCCTAACGTTGGATATGTGAAGCTAGACGTTGCGCTTTCCCTACCCAAACAAAATCAACATAACGACCCTGATTTGCACATCATCAGCATGACTCAATGGGGAGAAGACAAGCTTGGTATATATCTCGATGGGGTTGAGTTTAAAGGACAATCATCTATCCAGAGCAAGATTGACGACAATGTCAAGACTACTTTGTTTATATTAAACAACTTATTACCTGCTCTCCCAATTTATTCGTTACAGCAAGCTAAAGCTCGAAAAATGGAACTACGCTCCTTACAGTTCAGATTGAGTGCTTTTAACGAACAACGTGGAATGCTTAAACTATATTCCAACCTTCTCGAACGTGTAATTTACGTGGCTCAAAACCATTTTGGAGTCCATGCACTCACAGTTGCCTTATGTTCGCAAACATTTCTCACCTCCTGTATGACGCAAGTTTAATACACGCTTGCTCCATACTGCAACAACCTCTTCTAGTTCACGAGCACCTACTGTAACTCTACTTTGCTCCGGGATGTCCACTCCTGCATTCTTGGCTTGTGCTTCCAATGACTTGCGAATCAACATTAACGTTAAAGTTATTGTTGAAAGCGATGAAAATCTTACGCATATGCTACGAAGACGGTTTGGTAATTCCATCGAAGTTTTTCCGTCACTACCAAAGTTCCTTACTTACCTACATCGAGCATCGGACACTGAACGTGCAAGATATTACTCTGATATAGTGGAATTGACGTCTCCATGTACCAATCGTAACATAATCAACGGGAGATCTATATCAACTTTCGAGCGAGATATGGACGACTCTTTATTTCCAAGTGCTTTAAGTGTACTTGAACTTTTAAAGCCCCTCGTTCTTTTTATGGAGATGACACCACCACACTCTGCATCGTATGAAGATCACATGCGAGTTGCTAATCTGATCTTCTCCACAATGAATTATACGGTGGATATAAGTGATCGCTTTCCATGTTACTTGTGTGGAGATTATCAAGCCAGAGAAAGATGGATCCTCGTTGCTCGCAAATATAATACCGGTCCGTTAGATTTGCTCTCTTGGCCCAATAAGCGAGTTACTTCCTTCCTGGACATTGCGGATCATGTTAACTCCATCAGTCGCAAGTTAATTGTCGACGAACCCTGGACACAGGTCTTCTCGGATATACCATTCGTTTCCATGCCCAAAACTTACAGCAGCTTCAGTCGCACAGGATCCGTTCGCCTAACGGTTACTGAGCTAGAGACATTAACCATGCTGTTCCTCTTTTGCATTCAAACAACACAATTGAACATCCAAGTCAAGACGAAATGGAGGGCATTTCTAACTTTCGCCTAGGATTCTTAACGAATTCAAGAAAGCCCCTCGCGTGTATGACTTCGCCTATTGAACTCAAGGCCTTTGCTATCCTCTATAACATTATGGGACGCTTGTTCCCAAATTCTACTACATTACCTGTGTCTTTTCGTATTAAAACTATCGAATATAGCCAACCATCTCACAGGTTATTCTTAAATAAATCCTCTACTTCCTCCATCATTTACATCTCCGGTGGAAGACACACAGGTGGAGACATCACAGTTTCTAACTCCTCTTCTAAATACCAGGCCCACATAAATGCATTTGGGGAAACCTACATCTTGCAAACACATGACACAGCAATTGATAAGACTGCTTCTCTCAATCCTGTTACGGGTTTTCTTTGGTTATGCCAAGCTTATCATCGTCATCATGAAACTCAAGACGCCCGTCGTCTTGTGCAAACATTGGTTTCCTACACTTCACCTGTGCTTCGATTCTTTCAGTTTTTATCCCAAGACAAATCATCTTGAATTCATCGATAAAATCTTTGCTTTAGGTGACATTCATCTGTCTCAAAGCAGGTACCTTGGCCTCATCACATCTAGTAATAGAAAGATGGGCGCCAAAGTTCATTCTATTCACACCCCAACTCCCACTATTCGTGGATTTGCTAACATGATCCTTTACGATCCACGGCTTGATCGCATTCGACATTATTCAACTCGCGAACTGGCACGCGCCAATAACTTCACAGCGTACCAAATTAATTTTCTTCTGTCTTTGTCCCCGGACCTTTGCTGTGACATAATTGCTAATGCTATTCCGGCTGGAACCTATCACGTAATTTATACACACTTGTGTCCGATAGTCTATGATTTGCGTAAATTAACGTTATCACCATCTTTTGACCCTGATCACGCTTCGCTAACCAAAAACTATAGGTCAGCCTTTTTTCACAAACATATTTCCCACTGACACATCCTTAATATTAAACCAGAGTTCTATCACAATGTTGCACATTTCTAATAAAGTCTTCCAATGTTGTGACAACATCTCTTCCAACCACGAACTTCCACTATTTCATCTCGATTCAGTGGCTCACGTCTTCTTATCTAACATCTCATCCGCAGATACATCATCTCCTACAAAATTGAAACATATTCCTCTCATAACTCCAAGACAATTACATGAAAAAACATGCTTCATTTGACAGAAAAGTCCATGCCAGAGGTACTCTCGCGTTTCGAGACGCTCAGCGACGTGCTACCGATTTTCACAATATTCACCATTATAGTGATTCCCAGGCTATAAAAGCTGTTCAGGTTATTACCAGTCCGGGACATCCTCCTTCAGATGTGCCCTACCGTAAGTTTTGTGTGGATTGTACCTTACATAAAAATCTTTTTCCCCATCCACATCACCTTACCAAGCAACCTTCATTTGAAAAAGTTTTTCAACCTGGTGAAGCCTGGGCATGTGATGGTGGTTACGTATCTGTCCTATCTGAATGGGGCTCCTTTCGCCACATCATAGTCTTTAAACGTCTCATTTATAAATTTGTGTTAGTGTACTTTTGTCGTACCACCAATGCCAGTGAATTTTGCAATGCCCTCGAGTTTGTTTGCAACTTTCGCTCCGCCTATGTTCATCTACAATTAAAACAAATTTATTGCGATTCTTTTAAACCCTATTTATCTCAACACGTTACTACTCCCTTTCGTGTTGAACACGCTATTAATATGTCTGCTCTCCCTCCCTACTTACATGTGTTTAATCATGAAGTAGAAGCCGCGGTTGGTCATATAGCAACTGCTGCGTCTACACGACCCCGGCATATGCTTAATGTATCCTATGAAGGTCACCCCCTAACAGATCCGGCACCACACTACCCGTGGGCTGTTATACATGCTGTTCAATCGTATAATCTCCTTCCTAATGGTTCTCTCGAACGCATTTATAATAAAGTCCTAAGCCCCAAACAAGCTCTGTTGGATCAATGTAATGTTCCCCAACAAGATTACCTCAAACCCTTTGGTTCTGTTTGTTATTTGCATCTGGAGTCTAATGAATTTCATAAATATAAACCTCGATGTCGTCCCTATATGTACTTATGTGGTGCTAATGTTATCAACCCTTTAATCAAACCCCATGTTAACCACTTAGCTGATGTTGTCCTCAATCCTGATAACGGCCAAGTCCGTGTTTCTTCTAAACTTGCCTTTCCTCATCTCATTTCTAAATCTCCTCCCGATTACGAACAACATTCCCCACCCGAACCTTCACCTGATATACCCTTTTCTGTTCAAAGCACCCCAAGTGATGCGGCGCAGAAGGGGAATGCTATGTCCACCGACATTGAACACGAGAGGGGGACTCCTTCATCCCTCGCCCACGCTCCTACTCCCGTTCCCGCATGTGCTCCCGCTGCTTCTGCCCCCGCTGCTTCTGTCGCCACACCTCCGGCATCTGACGTGTCCTCCAACACTTTACCCCTTTTACCATCCTATCGGTCTCTCTACTCTCAAGATGTCCTTCGTCTCACCCGTGGTCCTAATCACCCTCAACCTCGTCGCAAGACTAATCTCAAGGCTGTCCTCATTCGTATTGCTTCGCCAACCGTTGCCGCTTATGAACAAGCTGGTGGTACGCTTGCTGACTTCAAGTACGACCTCGCCAAGCAGTATATCACTTTCTGCGACCCCGCCCTCCACTCCCTTCATATTGCTCATGGCATCCACTGGACGGCTGTACCTCCAGAGGGGGAGTTTACACAAACTCTTTATCATCATGTTTACCAAGCGCTATTCCAGTCTTCTTCTGCTATGTGTCATAGGAGCCTTCGCCATTCGTCGACGGAGGCCACTCTTGTTCATCTCCTCGACGACCTCAGCCTCGCGGACTTTCACCTTCAGCGCGCTCTCGTTCATCTCATTTCCGAACACGCTCAAGCTTTTCGAGTTCCTCCCGCTCAATATGCTTATGCTTTGTTAACGCCCCATTCTATTTTGGATCATAATGATGCTTCTTATGGTGCCTCCGAGCCTCACCTCTCCGCCATCGAAGACTACATTACTGTGCAGTCTCATTACATTGATGCACACCTTGGAGATGACCCTCTACTAGTTATTCAACTTGTCGAAGATCCAGATCCCGCTCCCACTAACGATATGGTCGCTTCTTATACAATCATCCATCTTACCAACGCTCAAGATCCCAGCACTGTTGGTCCGGACGAATATAAAATTATAGCCAAAGATATCAAGATTGATGAATATGAGTTGACCTGCCTCAAAGGTCTCTCTGGTGCTGATCGTAAGGCTTATATCTCCGCTATTTCCAAGGAGATTTTTGACATTGTTAAGTTTGGCTGCTTTGAACTCTCGTTGCCTATGGTCAACTCCAAGCCTATTGATACTCGACTGGTATTACGTATAAAAACCAATGCTGCCGGTGAATACATCAAACATAAAGCGAAATTGGTCCTACGAGGATTCTTAGCTTCTCTGGGCACTGACTTTTTTAACACATTTAGCCCAATGGCGCAGCTCACCGGTATCCGTTGTGTTCTGGCGCTTGCAGCCTACCTACGACTTCCCGTCTACCACATAGACGCTCCTAATGCTTTTGTTCAAGCTCCCATATATTCTCATGTCTATGTTAAACTGCCACAAGGTATTTACCTACTCGATCATGAAGATGCAAAATATCAAGGACGACGTCTCCCAAAACTACTTAAATCTCTTTGTTGATTACGACAGAGCTCTTTGGAACCAAACCGTAAATGGTTTCTTCGACACATTAGGCTATAAACGTTTTCGAACAGATACATGCATCTATGCTAAAGTCCAAGCTGATGCTACGTTTTCACTTTGTACGCTATCAGTGGATGATGCTATCATCATTTGTACATCGGAAAGTCTACGTCGTGAATTCCAGCAAGCCATGAAGAAGGAGTACTCGGTCGAAAACTTTGAAGAAGTTCATGCTCTCTTAGGTATGCGCATAACTCGCACTACCGATGGTTCCATCTCACTTGACTGCCAAGCTAAAATTGATGCGTGGTTTGAAGAGTATCCCATTTTAACGCAGTTACGTCCCACTTCGACTCCTATGTCCCCCTCGACTACGTACAAAACTGGAGAGCCATCTTCTGATATGGACAAGTTCATCCACCACACCTTCTCCACCTTACTTGGCAAGCTTACTTTTGTACAGTTGGCCTGTCGCCCTGATTTATCACAAAGCCTCAGTCGCTGTTCCCGAGGAATGCATAATCCAGGGTATTTGCATGTCCAAGTATTAACAGGAACTCTTCGCTATTTGCGCAAGCCTGAAAATCGCAATCTTCGACTATGGTACTACTCCGGTTCTTCCGCTCTAATGGACCATCTTAGACTTCTCATCGGCAATCGCGCTGTCATGGCAACCATGTTGGATTACACTAAAGAACAAGTGAATTCAGGTAATTTTGATCCACTGGTCGCGTTCGTCGATGCTGATAATGCACCCTCTTATGAACAAGATCGCAAATCTACAACTGGTTATGCCATCTTTTTATTCGGTTCCCTCGTCACTTGGAAATCCAAACTACAGCCTATCACAGCTACTTCCACGCATGAGAGTGAGCTTATCGCCCTTAATATGTGTGCTGATGATGTGGTCTGGTTACGCAAATTGTTAATGGAAATGGCGCTTGCTATAAATTCGCAATACTATCTTCGCCAACCTCCAGGGAACGATTCGTTATTAGATTATGATGCTCATGACAACCCTCTCCCATCAGACATGTCATTCATGCGTAACAGTCATATACTTGGAGACTCTGCTTCTGCTATCCATCTGCCAAATAATCCTGACAGTGCGACTAAAGCCAAAGCCATTAGCACACGCTGGTTTCGTGTTCGTGATTATGTGCACCCAAAACGTATTCGCTTACATCATGTTTCTGGCACTCCGAATATCGCTGATGGACTCACTAAACCCTTTGGTGCTCCGCTTTTCACTAGATTTCGCACGTTACTTGGTTTACAACAACCCATAGCCCAGCAAGATGCTTAATCCTTACCCTTCACTATGTCCGCAATGACATTAAACTAACTCTCATGGAAAACGTTATCGTAGCTCGCCAAAATGTGAAATGAAATACGCAATGTGAGGACTTCTATAAAATGAATCCTGCAAAGACCAAGGATGCTGCGAACCGGCGTTACTCTGTATTGAACCGTGGACGTGGCGGCATATCATCATCATCTTCTCCGTTTAATGCTCTAAACCCAGGAATTGCCCCAACTGGTTCTCCCAACAACCGTAAACATCAAACGTATCTTTCTGTTGCTCAAAGAAATCAGTCCTCCCCAGTGACTCCCACGTCACAATCAACACAACATATACTAAATCGCATGTTGCAAACACAGAATACTTCCTCTTAAAGCATTGTAAATTCGATGTTATGGCGATGATGTATGGGGGCGCTCTTTCGCTTGGCACACAACCACCTAATTTCTTGTTACCGCCACCTAAGAATCCACAATGTTGGCATCAGTCCATCCAACAGCTACCTACTGATGCACAACAAAACAATTGTGTTGACAATCTCCACTTCTTGAGTTCTCTACTGTGTATAAAGGCGAAACGTGTACGTAATGCTCCTAGCATACCGGCAAACGAGGGTATTCGATTGCATAGATACCCCCCCATCAAAGGCGTTGTCAAGGTACACGTACTGTGTACTAAATGTTTCAATGAAACCGATGCGCCGGGTACACCCCTTGTTCTCGCCATTTGCACTGAAGACGAATTCAAAACGGATAAAATCATTAAAATCATCGAAGATCACTAGCTTCGGAACAACATGCTTCGCATTGTTTCGACGTACCCCGCCCAATTTCCTTTTGATCTGTGTTATGTGTAATTTATCGCAGCATGGGACAGCATTAACTAGGAATAGTCTTCAGTCGTTTCACCTTTCATGCCATAATGATCCAGCTGCACATATGCGAGCCATCATTCTACGTTTGGGTGAATCCATTACAATTAACAAGCTGCTTAAAGATGCGCTCATTAAATGTATGGTTACCCACAACCTTAATGCTTCTAACATTTTCGTGAACCCGGACGACCATGCACCCCTCTTGCTACTCCAGAGAGCTACACTATTATGTGTGCGACACTGGAACATTTTCACACCTATCTCTACACGAGGGGTTTCTCTCCGTAATACGGCTTTCCCTCTTTCTTCCTTTTCCTTCCCCCCCTTCCGCCCCTTTTCTTTCACGACTATGAAGAACCCAGTCTGAAGCTCTTTTCCAACATGGAGTAGGCCTCCAGGTGCGTACCTTCGGGTACGGGGTTTTCTGTTTAATTAACAGAGACTTCGTTCCCCGTTGTCAGTGTAAACGCTTCTATGGGACCTAATATCCTTAAGGAGTTCGGGCCTAAATCCCTACCTTGTGTAGTAGCATGTGACAAGCGGCATGGTCTGTACACGCCTAAGACTGCGCGCAGTCTCTACCATGTACCCGGAGAGGGTCAAATCTCTCCAGGTTATGGGCCCAGATGCGTAGGTGTGTCAGCCCAACTGTGTTGTACGTCTAAATCGAATGATCAATTTACGCCTGATCACGAGTACAATGCGACAATGTGTTTGGCGGTGGTCTACTGTACATATTTGTTGTGTGACGGTATGTGCCCACCAGTTAAATAGGTTTGTGACCGAGTTGGGTCGGTCACTGGTCACATGCACTCGCATAACTAATGAAATTAAAATTTTCCTATACAAGCCGCGGAAACTTGTACCGGTTTTTCCTTCCATTCCCCAACAAAAGACTGACTGCTCGAGAACTAATCCATTCTTCAGTCTCAAGTCACCCTGTTTTAAATAACATGTTGATTTTGTTGGTCTTGTCAATAAACCTACGTTTTAAAAATCGCGTACTGTACATAGAATCCGCACTTGAGAAACCCTTCATTCTTATGTGTCGAATCTGTCCATCA
This sequence comes from Chrysophaeum taylorii, assembly GCA_029834535.1. NCBI lineage: Eukaryota > Pelagophyceae > Pelagomonadales > Pelagomonadaceae > Chrysophaeum > Chrysophaeum taylorii. Next base: position 11,277 of record JAQMWT010000641.1, on the reverse strand, counting down.
ATCCTCTAACCTATCCCTTAATAGGCCACAATCATGTCAAAACAAAAAACAATATCTACCACTGATATCTACAAACAAGAACAAATCCTCGTTGATAAGATTAACGCAGGATCACGTTTCCAAGATAATTCAACTAAGGTGAGCTTGCAAATCAAAACGCTTCGCAGGCATATGACAAGTCCATATGTGGAAACGTTAGTCTGCTTTGATTCATATGAAGCTCACACCCGGAATGCTCCGGAATATAATCAAATCCTTGAACAAGAAGTTGATATCATCTTCGCTCAATGGAAAGCTGAACAAATTAATGATTTAAACTTACCTGATGAAGATGCCCTGCCCGAACATTTAAAGACTTAGCACGTCAACTCTTCCCATCAACTAACGGTTGATGCCCGTAATAGCCTTGAACGACTTTACTACCAAGAGTCGTACAACCTTGTCCGTCCTGAATTAAATGAGGACGTTAAACATGTCCTTACTTTATTAGATACCCGATTTCCTAAATCAATTGTGTATGATTCATCTTTAACTAACATATCCTTCACAGGTCTCTCTGATGCCGATTGGATCAAACACTGCGAAACTTATGCTGGTTTCTTGTACACATTCTTTAACCTCGAGTCCCAGGAAAAGCCCGCTCTCGCTATGTGGCCTCAACTAAAGAAAATTTATGCAATCCCTGCACATCCCAATAAATTACGTGCTGTAATGCTTTTAGCCTATCATTACTACGAGACAGTGTCTTGTACAGATGTAACTGAGCTTAAATCTCAGTTTAATCGAATGTCTCTAAATGTTAATTGGTATGCCCATGTATTTGTCGAACAACTCCTTGCCTTTCAATCTCGGGCAAAGCAATTAAATAATGATGAAGCTTCAATCCAATTTAATAATTCCATAATCACTCTTAAAGCTCACGAGGAGATCTACCGTCTATATGCTAATCCCTCGGATCACGAGCGCTATTCTCAATCTTTATTGGAATGGTGTAAACTCTACGAGACACGCTCTAGTAACAACTCGAGTAACGATCCCAAATTGTTAAAGCTAGATCCTAACGACGTTCGTCCACTATTGGGATTCTTGTTAAAGATATATAATGAGACAAAGTTTTCTTCTAACCGACGCTTGGATAAACCCGCTTCTTGGATCCCTTACATCCCTGGTACTACCGCTACCAAGCCACCTAAGGTATTATTGATGGACACTATTCATCAATCCCACGATTCTCTAAACAACGCTTGCTCGTTGTTAGCTACTGTAGCTGGACAGTCTGGCTTCAATGCTCGTAAGCTTCGTAATGCAAAAGATAAAGCATCGACAATCTCACCCCGTGACACGTCGTACTATCGTTCACCTTCAAATTATAACGTCAAAGGTACCAGCTTCGATCGTCCTGTCTACTCATCTTCCTCTAACCGTAATGCACGCTCTAATATGTCTCTTATGGACCGGGCTACTTATCAAGTTGATCGTCTTCGACACCTGTTTGGTAAATTGCAGGAAGCGAATCCCAATCCTTCCACCGACTCTAAAATGGTAGAGGAAAAGCTTATTGAGTACCCTCTGGACAGCCGCTTCTCAAGCTTCGACACAGTCCTTAGATCCTGATGAAGCCACCCAAGTTCATCTCTACTTATCTCGAGTTGATATTATGTCCAATACCATATCGAACCTCTTGGAAACCGATAAGGAATCTCTTGTTTCAGAAGAAAAGTATCAAACCGAAACATCTGCACCTGAAGCGTCCCCCAGTGATGCGGAACAGAGGGGGACTGCTGATACAGAGAAAATGTTCCACACTTTCCTGTCAATTAAAGATGATGAAATCGATAACATCCCTCAGCCGCTACTGCAGCACATAAATGCTAAAGCTCAGAATACTGTTGTTCGTCGTCAAGCTCGGGAAACTTCTTCGCACTCTGAGCTCCCCAGTAATTTAACCAATGAAGATGGTACAGATCCCCCTGTGTTGCTACCAAAACTAAATACTGGTTTCACACTCGTCGTTGTGCCTTCCGACCAAACGCAAAGTTTCATGACACAGTACGTGTTTGGTCGAAGCTCAACACATGCCTGTTATGCAACAATGCTTAAACGTGTAGTCCTCGAGTTCTGGGAGTCCGAAGTCCAGCCGGCCGAGTGGGACGTAGGCCACCTCGGGATTCTCCCCAAGAAGGGGGACCTCTCTCTGCCGGGCAACTACCGCGGGATCATGATGCTCGAGGTCGCGCAGAAGATCGTTTCGAACATCGTCCGTGCGCGACTCAACGTCATCTGCGAGGCCCTCGATCACGAGTCTCAATGTGGCTTTCGACCCGAGCGCGGTACGTCCGACGCCACCTTCTCGCTCAAGCTAGCGCTGAAGAAGCGGCGTGAGCACGGTCAGGACTCGTGGGTACTGTTCATCGATTTCGTTAAGGCGTTCGACCGCGTCCCGCGAGAGCTTCTCTGGGAGGTGCTCCTGAAGTTCGGCGTCCCGCCGAAGCTCGTCGCAGTCATCAAGGGCCTCCACCGAATCCAGGTCCACTTCTCGGTCAGCGGTGTCGTCGCCTCGGTTGACTCGATCATCGGCGTCAAGCAGGGCGACGTCCTGGGCCCCGTCCTGTTCGTGCTGTTCATGGCGGCACTGACGACGTCGTTTCGACGACGCCATGGCCGCACCCCATGTGTCTACCGTACACGGAAAGACTTTCAGATGACGAACCGGAGTTGGTCCGCTCGCGGCGACGAGTTTCCCTTCGATGAATCGGCGTACGCCGACGACGTTGCCTTTCTCTTCTGGGACCGCCACATCGCCGCCAGCGAGACACCGCGCCTCATCGAACACTGCGACGCCTGGGGCATGGAGGTGCATGGCGGCAACCGACACACGAAAGCGGCGTCCAAAACGGAGATGCTGTTCGTCGCTCGCCCGGCACACCTGTACGGCGACTCAAAGTCGTTCGACGACACGAACCTCTCGGACATCGAGCTCGGGCGCGGCCGCTTCATACCGGTCGTCGACCAGTTTAAGTACCTCGGCTCGGTCCTCTCGCGCGACTGCCGCGACGACTCAGACGTCGACGCGCGGATCAAGAAGGCGTCTCAGGCCTTCGGTGCCTTGCGGGACTGCATCTTCGCCTCGAAGTCCGTCTCTGCTCGCGCCAAGCGCCTCGTCTATGTCTCGCTCGTCCTGGCCATCCTCCTTCACGGTGCGGAATCGTGGTGCCTCACCGAGGTCCTGTTCCGCCGGCTGCGGTGTTTCCACGCGCAGTGCGCCCGCGTCATGTGTCGTGTGACCCGGAAACACACCTGGTCCCACCACATCTCAACGGAGATCCTGCGGCGGCGCCTCGGCCTCGAGTCCATCGACGTCTACGTCACGCGCCGCCAGCTCCGCTGGGCCGGTCACGTCGCCCGCATGCCCTTCTCCCGACTCCCTCGCAAGATGCTCTCGTCTTGGGTCCGCTCCAAGCGCCCACCGGGGGCTCCGCAGATGACGTGCGGGAGGTCGCTCGCCAAGGCACTCCGGAAATGCGACATCCCCTTCAACCCGTGGCACGACCTCGCACAAGACCGCGCGCAGTGGCGGTCCGCCATCCATGCACTTTCATCCCAAGCTTCTACCCCAACTGTGTGATTTTTTTGCTCTGTGATCCTGGACCGGCTACTACCGGCCCAGCCTGGCTCCCATGCCCGGGAGAGGTCCGAAGTTAGTTAGTTAGTTAGCTTAAACTGTACAACGAGTACAATTTGCCGCTAATGACTACGCCAGGATATGCTGACACATGTGCTTCTCAGCAACTTAAACAACTTTAAACGTTATGCTGATCCTATCCACATCGCAAAGCTACCCGAGTCTTTATCACCTGCTATCCAGACTGCTACGGATACGCAGAGAATCACATGCTATGATTATAAGGACCGTCATTCCCGCTTTGCCAAAGCATCCAAATGTGGGATATGTAAAGCTAGACGTTGCGCTTTTCCTACCCAAGCAAAACGACCATAACGATCCCGATCTGCACATCATCAGCATGACTCAATGGGGAGAAGATAAACTTGGTATACACCTTTATGGAGTTGAATTTAAAGGACAATCATCTATCCAGAGTAAAATTGATGATAATGTCAAGATTGCTTTGTTTATACTGAGTAACCTGTTGCCAACTCTGCCAATTTACCCGCCACAACAAGCAAAAGCGCGCAAAATGGAACTTCGCTCACTACAGTTCAGACTAGGTGCTTTTAATGAACAACGCGAAATGCTCAAACTTTATTCCACCCTCATGGAACGCGTAATTTGCGTCCTATGGCTCAAAACCATCTTGGAGTCAATGCATTCGCAGCTGCCTTACATACGCAAGCATTTCCCACCTCCCGTATGACGCAAGGTTACCACACGTTTGCTTCACACAGTAACTTCATCTCCTAGCCCACGAATACCTACAGTAACTTTACTTTGTTCTGGGATGTCCACTCCTGCATTCCTGGCTTGCGCTTCTAATGACTTGCAAATCAACATCAACGTTAAAGTTCTTGTTGAGAGCGACGACAATATCACGCACATGCTACGAAGACGTTTTGGTAATTCCATCGAAGTTTTCTCATCCTTACCTAAGTTTTTGACATATCTCCATCGAGCATCGGACGTTGAACGTGCACGATATTACACTGACATAGTGGAATTGACATCACCATGCACAAATCGCAACATAATCAATGGGAGATCCATTTCCACCTTCGAGCGCGATATGGATGGTTCTTTGTTCCCAAGTGCTCTAAGTGTACTTGAGCTTCTAAAGCCGGTCGTTCTCTTCATGGAAATGACTCCACCACACTCCACATCATATGAAGATCATATACGAGTTGCCAATCTCATCTTCTCAACGATGCACTATACGGTGGACGTATGTGATCGATTTCCATGTTATTTATGTGGAGATTATCAAGCCAGAGAAAGATGGATCCTCGTCGCACGCAAATATAACACCGGCCCTCTTGATCTGCTTTCATGGCCGAATAAACGAGTCACTTCATTTCTGGATATTGCAGACCACGCTAACTCCATTAGCCGCAAGTTAATAGTCGACGAACCTTGGACGCAGGTCTTTCCTGACATACCATTTGTGTCCACACCTAATACCTATAACATTTTTAGTCGTACCGGATCCGTGCGCTTAAATGTGACTGAGCTCGAAACCTTAACTATGCTGTTCCTTCGTCTGCACTCTAATAAAACAGTCGAACATCCCAGTCAAGATGAAATGGAAGGCATTTCTAATTTTCGCCTGGGATTCTTGACTAATTCAAGAAAACCACTTGCATGAGATCCCCTATTGAACTCAAAGCTTTTGTGCTCCTCTATAATATTATGGGACGATTATTCCCTAAACAATACGTTTGTACGTGCCGCTCCCCAGACTTCTTCGGAACGGAAGACTGAGTGACCTTCCGTAGCTTGTCGAGCAGCTTCCGTAGCTTGTCGAGCAGCACCTGCTGCGTGCTCGGAGGTCGGCAAGTCGATCTAAAATAATCCAGAATTTTATCGCAATACGTCTTATTAAGAAGACGGATGCGACGAATCGAGGCTCCATGCTCCTCATCGTCAGCATCCAATTTCAAATAAAACAACGGACCGTGCGGTAGCTCATCGCAGAGCTCCTCGTATTTCCGCGAATTTTCCTCAAAAATTGGTGCAACGGTAGCCCGCAAGTGCACTAGTAATAGGTAACGTAATTTCTCGACCGAGTAATGGTCACCCGCTAAAGTATGCATACCGCTGCCGAATCCAGGTTGAGTTGCCGTTGATCTCGGCCGTCGATGACGAGTTTGAAGTTGTCCGGCTTCAAACTGGTTGTGGGGCGACGGGATCGGCTCAAGTTGGCCTTTTCGAAGGCGTCCGCGACCGTCTGCGAGAATCCCCGCGATAATCCCCGTAAAATTGTCGCATCTTCATCCTCAGTTTCCGGCCTACCCTCAGTCTCCGTATCGACTCGGGGCGGAGGTTCATCCCCCGTTTCAGTGTACCTTTCCGGTTCAGGCTGCCTCACGGGCGTTTCCGGTTCGGGTCGACTCACGGGTCGTTCGCGGCTACTCTCACGACGCGCACCTTCGGCTAATAATTCATCTCGCTCACGACGAAATCGTTCAACCTCTTCACGTAGGGTCTTCGTTGTCTCGATCTCTTGCTGCGATGCGTAATTTAGCATGTCCACTTCTCGTCGAGCCGCCTCTTTTTTCGCTTCAGCCCTTTCACGGGCAAAACGCTCAGCTAATCGTTCATTTTCGCGGCGTCTCCGCTCGAGGTCTTCACGAAGTCGACTTCGGGCTGCAGATCCGCGCTCAATCGTAACATGCTCGCCACGGTCCGGGGTCGTTGGACTCAACGGCGAAAAAATTGCACTATCCGGAGGCACGTCAGGGGGCAAGTCAGCAACGTCGACTGCCTCGGCCTCTCTTAATTCACCTTCCTCGCGGCCTGTCTCGGGGGCGGCGGGAAGGACGGGAGGAGATTCTTCCTCACACACGTCTGCGTGTGTATCCATACTGTATCAATGTCGATGAGGAATCTCGAAACACGTCCGGATCCGATCACTCGAAGTAATGCACGTTGATCCCAACAACGCTGTCTGTCGCTGTAAAAACAGCACTCGCGGAATTCCGATCCGCTGGCAATCCAAAATGCCCGTGGGTAGCGATCCCACTCGCCAACAGCTTCCGCCGTTCAGCTATACCAAAATCAATGCCCGGGTGAATTCGCTGCGATTTCCAACTCGCACGCGTGTTCGTCGTCTCTCGGAACGCACGAACAAAACAAAGTTCGCGTATATTCTCAACGCAAACCGGTCCACTGGAACTCCGCGTGCTTGATCAGGGCACACGTGCAAATCCGGACCACGTAATACAATACGTACGGCGGCACTCGTTCGTCGGCGACCGATGTAGTCGCACGATCTCGTGTACTCCACCACGTATGGCGCCACAGAAAAACCACTCCCGACCCCCGGGTGACAAAGGGGGTACTCACCGACTCGTCCTAGACCTCACTGAACGAGGAAAACACGGACTCGGGGTCGGATATGTTCGCCACATACCTTGCTCACGCTCACCAAGCCTCTCAACAAGATGGGGAGATGGTATATGATAGCGAGAATGCTACAAGAATACTGCAAGAATGCTTCTCACGAGGGAAAGGTATGATGCCATTAGGGAAGTAGGAAAAGGCGTCCCGTTGAACGGGTATCAAGCCTCGAGAAGGGAGGGTAAGCCTTAGCGGTCAGGAGTTGCCGCCACAAGAATCGCCTGGGATTTTTTTTCCAGACGAGAGGCGCTGAAAGGAGCGTCGGGGGAGAGTTGACGCCTGTCGCCATGCGACACGGAGACCACGATTTGGCTGACAACCATCGCGTCGAAAACTTTTCCTTCGGCGTCCCCCGGCCATATCCCGTCCCATTGCTAACGTTCCGGCTTCCAACCGGACCGCTCAGGAGGCGAACAGGTGCCAACCTGCGCCGGAAGGACTGGTACCTGCGCAAGGTGTACGTCCACTATCTCCCGAGAGACGAACGGGTTCCAACCTACGCCGGGAGGACTGGTACCTGCGCAAGGTGTAGGTCCACCATCGCCCGAGAGGCGAACAGGTGCCAACCTACGCCGGGGGGACCGATGCCAGCTCAAGGCGTAGGTGCACCATCGCCCGGGAGGCGAACAGGTGACAACCTACGCCGAGGGGACAGATGCCTGCGCAAGGCGTACGTCCACCACAGCAACCATGCAGATAGCCTCCAGGGCAAGGGAGCCAGCTAGCCCGCGCTGACAACAACGACTTAAGTGTGGCCTATTTAGCTTAATTAGCTTAATTTGATGCATCACAAAACCAAGTTAGAATCAACTCGAGGGTTAGTATCATGCACCAACTAAAGGTTCTAACTAAGCACAAAAAATCGATGTAACTAAGTCATTATTGCTCTATCTAAGACAAAACGTTGCTCTACTAAAGTCACACCTAACTAAGTTTCTGAATTAAGCCAATATGAATCAAATTAAGCTAAAACTCGTACCGATCAGCGCGGGTATACTAACTTTCGTACACAAAATCTTGTATCATATCCGTCTTTTCATTGGAAGAGAGACGCTGTGCGGCGAAGCCGCTGGAGCTGCCCCAGCTCGGAGCTAGTCGCTAGTAGCCGGCGTCTCTGACGGCCAGCAGCACCTCCTAGCACGGCCACCCGTTACTAGCGGTTCCGAGGGGCTTCGAATGGATATGAGCGACGTTATCGACGCCGCCGAAGAGGCCGCTGCGGTCGAGGACGCACTGGCTGGAACGGAGCCGGTCGGCATCGACTTCGACGTGAACGATCTCGTGTACCGCATCTGTCGTTTAGCCCCGAGGGGGCGCTGGTTGGCGCTCGACGATGACTTCTACGGCCCCCACTTCACATAGGCCACCGTCATCGGCGTCGACTTTGGCGTCGTACACCGCATCTGCGAGAAGCACGACTGGCTTGAAGAGTTCTTCGTCCGATTCGCTGATGGCTCGGGGTTCTTCCACCGCCCGAGAAGCACGCTGGCGCGGGTTGTGAGCAGGGAGGAGGTCGACCAATACCTCCAGGGCCAGGATTTCGCTGACGCCACAGCTGAGCAACGGGAGCGCAAGCGCCTGCAATTTGCCATCGGGAAGGTCAGATGGCTGATCGTCGACCCAACTCGCTCGTCGGCGCAACTCATCTGTCCGGGTGACCAGATTCCACTTCGCAACTCCCAACACCGCATGGCTGCTCTGCGCAAAGGCTGGGCCGCCCTTGGGCCCGAGGAGCGTCAGACCATCGACGAGCTCATCAACGAGAACGCCAGTGGACTCTATGGCCGGCCGGCACCCGAAGTAGGATGGCATGAGATCGATGAGGTGCCCGAACCCATGGATCTTGACCAAACTAACAACCGGCCATGACGACGATGACGCCCCGTCTCCAAGGCCGCTCCATGAACATAGCCGTGTCCTCCTCGATCGAGGCGTTGATCTTACGCCACTTCTCACGCCCCGTCTCCCAGGCCGCTCCATGAGCGTAGCCATGTCCGCTTCGATCGAGGCGTTGATCTTACGCCACTTCTCCTTCCCGTAAGGGAGCACCTCCAGGAAGAGAGGAAAGAAGAATGAAAGAGGCATGGGCGGTGCTGGATGATGCTATCCGAAACATGCTTGCGATTGTGTAGCTTGGGCCAAACCAACCAGATGTTTTTGAGATGGAGCTTGCGAACTTCCTGCCAAAGCTGAACGCCACCGTCGTGCTCGTTGTCTGCTGTGTCGTCGGATGCGACCAGTTCGTGGAGCCGCTCCGCCTCCTCCGCGTCGAGTACGTCGTCCAGATCACCGTCGTCCATTACGGCCCTGGAGAAGCGAGCCGGCATGGCGCCGCCATGTGCCCCGTGACAGCACGTTGCGTCAGAAATATACCGCAGATACTGTAAACAATATCAAGTTAGGGTTCTAGTATCAGGGTATCGTTCTCCCCGCTGATTGGTAAGTGTAAAATGAACCCAGTTAAGTCAATGTCGTTGCTCTAATTGCGACGACCCCTTTATACAAAGCTAGAGGTAACGTTAGTAAAAAATATTACGAAATTCCTTTACTTTACCTATCTTGCTTTACTTTACTTTACCATTGCTTTACAGTCGTTTCAAAATTCCAGAGAGCTACACTATTATGTGTGCGACACTGGAACATTTTCACACCTATCCCTACTCGAGGGTTTTCTCTCCGTAATACGGCACTCCCTCTTTCTTCCTTTCCCTTACCCCCTTCCGCCCCTTTTCTTTCACGACTACGAAGAGCCCAGTCTGAAGCTCATTTCCAACATGGAGTAGGCCTCCAGGTGCGTACCGTCGGGTACGGGGTTTTCTGTTTAATTAACAGAGACTTCGTTCCCCGTTGTCAGTGTAAACGCTTCTATGGGACCTAATGTCCTTAAGGAGTTAGGGCCTAAATCCCTACCTCGTGTAGTAGCATGTGACAAGCGGAATGGTCTATACACGCCTAAGACTGCACGCAGTCTCTACCATGTACCCGGAGAGGGTCAAATCTCTCCAGGTTATGGGCCCAGATGCGTAGGTGTGTCAGCCCAACTGTGTTGTACGTCTAATTCGAATGATCAGTTTACGCCTGATCACGAGTACAATACGACAATGTGTTTGGCGGTGGTCTACTGTACACATTTGTTGTGTGACGGTATGTGCCAACCAGTTAAATTGGTTTGTGACCGAGTTGGGTCGGTCACTGGTCATATGCACTCACATAACCAATAAAATTAAAGTTTTTCCTATACAAGTTGCGGAAACTTGTATGGGTTTTTCCTTCCACTCCCCAACAAAAGACTGACGGCTCGAGAACTAATCCATTCTTCAGTCTCAAGTCACCCTGTTTTAAATAACATGTTGATTTGTTTGGTCTTGTCAATAAACCTACGTTTTAAAAATCGCGTACTGTACATAGAATCCGCACTTGAGAAACCCTTCATTCTTATGTGTCGAATCTGTCCATCAATCCTCATTCTTATGTGTCGAATCTGTCCATCAATCCTCTAACCTATCCCTTAATAGGCCACAATCATGTCAAAACAAAAAACAATATCTACCACTGATATCTACAAACAAGAACAAATCCTCGTTGATAAGATTAACGCAGAATTACGTTTCCAAGATAATTCAACTAAGGTGAGCTTGCAAATTGAATCGCTTCGCAGGCATATGACAAGTCCATATGTGGACGCGTTATTCTGCTTTGATTCATATGAAGCTTACACTCGGAATGCTCCGGAATATAATCATATCCTCGAACAAGAAGCTGATATCATCTTCGCTCAATGGAAAGCTGAACAAATTAACGATTTAAACTTACCTGATGAAGATGCCCTGCCCGAACATTTAAAGACCTGGCACGTCAACTCTTCCCATCAACTAACGGTTGATGCCCGTAATAGCCTTGAACGACTTTACTACCAGATCGTACAACCTTGTCCGTCCTGAATTAAATGAGGATGTTAAAAATGCCTTAACTTTATTAGATACCCGATTTCCTAAATCAATTGTGTATGATTCATCTTTAACTAACATATCCTTTGCCAGGTCCTTCTAATGTCGATTGTATCAAACCCTGCAAACTTATGCTGGTTTTTGTACATATTCTTTAACCTCGAGTCCCAGGAAAAGCCCGCTCTCGCTATGTGGCCTCAACTAAAGAAATTTATGCATCCCTGCACATCCCAATACATTGCGTGCTGTGCTGTAATGCGT
>JAQMWT010000640.1:0-29936 GCA_029834535.1 Chrysophaeum taylorii | reverse complement strand
ATTCGTATATAGCGCGCTTACACCCTTACGTGTACGTCGTTAATTTTCATGATATCACACTTACTCTGATGAGCTCTCGCGTGCGATTGTTGGTTCCCAGTCACCCACTGCACTTGCAAGAGGCTCCGAAGACATGTGTGAACATGCAACAAAAGTTTGCTGCAGCTTTAGGTTATGCTCATGAAGCCACTTCCCCAGCTGAATAATCTTGGCTCGTCCCGAGAAGCAACAGATACGGCTTACACCGTTACGCGGGTTCCTCTTCGTTTGGGACCGCATCGCTCGGACACTCAGCCTTTGACTCTCGAGATGACGGCCGAGTTGCTCACGATGCCGGTGGATCATGATTGGGCTAGCTTGTGTCTAAGACAGACTCGTTCAAACATTTAGCGTCTGTCGTCCCTCCAGATACTCTTGCGATTTTAGCAGTCGATCTGCACAACTCCGTGACCAGAGGTTTCCGCCAAAGTGGTGAAGTCTGCCGACCGCGTTGAGCCCGACAGATCGATCCCTTTGAGCAGTATTTGCGAATCTCCGACACCACCTTTTCGTCACGTAAAGATTCAACTCTGGCAAATACGCGTACTCGTGTCGTTAAGTGGGTGTCAAAGGATGATCTCCAGGATCCCCTAAATGGGAAACGCCAGAAGTTCCTATGCTTCCGCTTCCAACTGATGCGCCGGGGACGGCTCATGCTGCTGCCCCCCGACAATCAAAGTGGACGTTCCGCCGGATCCTGAACCTGAACAGGAGCCGAAAGTAAGGAGCGAGCCGAATGTGCGCGTCAAAGGTGAAAAGATCAATAAGAGCCACCCTGAGGTGAGGTTCAAATACGAAGAAAAGTTCGATGTGCCATGGAAGGATGCACCGCGCGATGCGGACGGTGTACCGTTACCGCAGATTCCCGAGCACGTCAAGGACAATGATGCGATGAAAGTCGTGATTCCGACGAAGGGAGAAGTTGATAAGGTTGTTCGAGATCTAGGAATTCCCGACAACCCGCATCTGGATGATGATGCGAAGATGATGTTGAGCCATTGCGTGCAATGCGCGTGGGCTTTCTTTGATCCGATTATGGGACTTGTGGACTCGCCACCGGCTTCTCTACGCTTTAAAGACGCAGACCCACGAAGATGACGCCTTATAGGTTGACGCCAGCAAAGCTCGAGTGTCTCTGAAAGCAGATCACTGAGTGGTGTCGCGATGGAGTCATCCGACCGGCGAACTCTCCGTGGGGATTTCCTGTACTGATGCTGCCTAAGAAGGGAGCCGAGGCCGGGACGTCGAATGCTTTTCGTGCTGCCGTTGACTTGCGTCAGCTCAATGATCAGCTGGTCAATGACAGTTGGCCGAATATTCGCCAAGATGATGCTTTGGCTTTTCTTGCCATGCGCCGTTGGCGGACGTGCATTGATATTCGATGGGGTTATCATAACTTACGTTTGGACGCCGCTGCTCAGGACGCTGTTACGATGGTTAGTCCACTTGGGGCCCATAGCTTCTTGCGCTTGCCTCTAGGAGTAAAAACAGCAGGAGCTCTCTTTTGTAAGCAGATGGCTAGCGATTTGTCCACATGGATGTATAAGGACTTGGTCGCGTTTGTCGACGATATTATGATGGGATCGGATGAACTCCATCGACATTTACAAGTTTTGATTGAAGTGTTGTGCCATTTAGCACAGCGAGGATATAGTGGACGAACTTCGAAGTTCCACCTCCTCAAGGATGAAATCGAGTTTTGGGACATATTTCGACTCCGGAAGGCTTGAAGCCGAATCCCAAGACGTTAGAAGCGTTGCAGCAGATGCCGATTCCCGGTACGTTGCCCAATACGTCCCAAGACCCAGATTCGATCTTTCATTGGTATGAGCAACTATTGCCGCCGATATGTGAAGAATTATTCGAAGATTGTGGAGCCGCTTAGGCGATTGTGTCTTGAAGGCGTTAAGTTTGAGTGGACGCCTGAGTGCCAAAAGGCATGGGACACGATCATCGAAGCTTTGGTGGATTCTCGTGGAGTTTATCATCCTGACTACGATCTTCCTTTTCAGATCCGCTCGGATGCTTCCAAGGATGGTCTGGGTGCGTATCTTTTTCAGCTCGTGGAAATCAAGGACGAAACCGGCAAGGTGACACGAGAGGAACGAGTAGTTGAGTATTGGAGCCGAGCTGTGCCGAAAGAGATGCGGAACTATGAGCCTCGCCGGCTAGAGCTCTGGCAGTTATTCTTTCTCTTAAGCATTTCCGCTCTTATATTGAAGGTCACAAGACGATCCTTGAAACAGATCATCGCAACTTGACGTTTTTACGAAAGGCGAAGCACTCGTCTGGGCAGTTGGCTCGATGGGCGATGCGGCTCGCCAATTTTGATCCTGAATTGGGTTACAAGCCAGGGAAGTCGCCGGGAATGAGCATCCCTGACTGTTTCTCTCGCAATCCTATTGATCATGTCATCGAGACGGACGAGTGAACCCTTGAACCACGCGTATCTAGTGTGCCAAGAACTCCCTCGTTCTGTTGATGATGAAGGAGTACCTTTACCTGGGTGCCATGTCATTCTGTCGTTTGTTACGACGGAGTTGCCTGTGGAGGAAGAGGAAGAAGACCTCGATGATCCGATGCAATTGGTCACATCTCATGCGACGAAACAACGTCAGAAGCAACGACTGCAGACCCAGCCTAGTATTTTCCGTGATGCAGATGATTACCAAGAGTATATCGACAAGATTCCGGATAATTTGACTTTGGAAGAGATAGCCAAAGAGCAGATCACTGATGCTACTTGCGAGGACATTCGTTATCGCATGGCTCAGGGCCATTCTCTTCGTCGGTACGGAGCCAATTATCGCTATCAAGTGGTGAAAGGAGTTCTCTACCGTGCCGCACCCGACTTGCACCCGATGATAGTCGCACCCCGAACTTTACGGACGCGCATCATCCGATTGTACCATGACACACCTCTCAATGGTGGTCATATGGGTCGTCAAAGTACAGTGCAGTCGATACTTGAGCGTTTTGGTGGCCTCATATGTCTAATGAGGTGGGTGCTTACATTGCTGGTTGCATAGTGTGCAAGAAAGCTCGTACGCCTGAACCAAAGAGAGCAGGTCTGCTTCAGCAACCGGTGTATGATGGTGATTGTGTCGTCCTTTGTATGGATTTGTTTGGACCTTTGCCCAGTGCTGGTCCCGAGACATATCTCATCGTCTTTTTTTATCCATTTTCTCATTTCTTGATTCTTGACGTACTACACCATAAGACTGCTGAGTCAATCCTCGTGTCTTTTGTCGCTAATATATTACTCAAAGGTTATCTACTTCAGAGGATTCGCACCGACAGTGGGAAAGAGTTCGTCAACATGTCGATGGGAGAGTTTTGTCATCTTTTCAATGTTCGGTATAGTACCACGATTCCGTATCATGCTCAGGCTAATCCTGCGGAAAGGTCAACCGATTTATCAAGGCTTTCGTCCGTGCGTGCCTTCAAAACCGCAAGATCACGGAATGGCCCGAATTCGCGGAGTACATTGCTTTCTGTTATAATCGTAAATTTATTCCGGGGACTCAGATCTCACCTTTCATGCTTCGTCTTAACCGGCAGCCTTTATTGCCAACCGATTACACGATCATGGATCTTGATGTCCGCCGCCTGCCGAAAACTCGCTCCGATGTTGTGGCAGAGACTCGCGAGATGCTGAAGTTCTATACCGCGACGGTGAACGAAGCCCGTGAGAAGGCTCTTCGTAAACAACGTCTCGCCTATAATGCGAACCATGTTGATGTGGAGTATGAAGAAGGTTCACATGTTCTACTCTACATCCCTTTTCTTCAGAACAAGCTTCGACCGGAATGGCGCGGTCCATTCGTTATTTTGGAACGCTTGTCCCCGGTCACTTACAGGATTGAGTCTCTTGATTATCCTCCCGAACGCCGTTGTGTTCATGTTAGTCAGATTACCCCTGTGATGGTTTCTCCAGTGGTCGATCGAGCTGTGCCCAAGCCCAAGGAGACCTTTCGGGATGATTACAAGCATGGTAAGTTCGTTATCTTTCGGATTCCGGATAATAAACGGTCCGATTGGCGAAAGAAGATTTATGTCGTTGAAGTTTATGAACCCTATGATTGTGTGAATGATCGAGTCGCTCTGCATTTCTATGCTGATCTCGGTCCCCATGACAAGGTTTCTTATTACAAGCCTACTTCACATCTCTCTACTCGCAAGCTTAAGCCGGAATACAAGGACGTGGACGGTCGCAGTTTCACCGACAAGACCAAGGTCAACAACAGTACCACTCCTTGTGTCACCGACTTCGCCCCGCATGAGATCGATGTGTTGATTCCTAAGTTCACTTTACGTGGGGGACGCGTTCCTGAGCCTGTCGTTGAACGTGCCTACACGAAGATTCGTTCTCGAGATGCTCATTCAGCCAAGGCTCGTGCTTCTCGCCCGACTCGCTGAGGGCAGCTCGTGTTCTCACCAGGGGAGTCCTGTGGCGGCAACTCCTGACCGCTAAGGCTTACCCCCCCCCTCTCTCGAGGCTTGATACCCGTTCAACGGGACACCTTTCCCGATCTTCTTAGTGACATCATACCTCTCTTTTGTGAGAAGCATTCTTGCTGTATTATTGTAGTTTCCTTGCTATCATATTCCATCTCTCCATCTTGTTGAGAGGCTTCGTGAGCGTGAGCACGGTGTGTGTGGCGAGCTTATCCGACCCCGCGTCCGTGTTTTCCTCGTTCAGTGAGGTCTAGGACGAGTCGGTGAGTACCCCCTTTGTCACCCGGGGGTCGGGGAGGTTTTTTTTTATGTGCCGCCATAGGGGCTTATCGGTATTGCGCAGCACGTGTGGGGTAGGGTGGAGTCGTCGACCCAGAAGAGGATATCCTCGGGGTTGCGGATCGACAGAGAGCCACGTGGAGCTGGACGTGGCAGAAGACGGGCTTGCGCAAGAGTACGCCGACATTGCGGGCCGTCTGCCTCTGGCTCCTGTTGATCGTTTGGCGTCGGTGGGGCTTAAGAGATACTGGTTGGAGGAGCCTCGGTGACACGACACGATCGATGATGTATCGGGTGCCGTTGCAGTGGCCGTACGACGGGTCGAGGTTGCGAAGACTTTAAGCTCGAGATCAAAGTTAGCATGCCGTTGGTTGTCAGGGAGTTGGAAACTCGACTGTAAAGAGCAAGGCGACGTCTTCCGACCCAACCTAGTCGGCCGAAAAGAACTCCGACGCCCCGTCTCCGGGAAAAAAAGGCCGCGGTCATGCGCGCGTTGTCAGCATCGACAACATCGTTTCGACGGGGCGTGAGAATGGCGCGCTGAAAGAGCCGCCGCGGGTCGTGGGAACAGTCTGCGAGGTCACCGTAGACGGCTTGGAGGATCAATGCCTGGCTCGCGCGCCTACCTGATCCTTACCCTGAATCGGGGGACAAACAGACAGGCACATCCCTCCTACCCCACAAAACCACCCACATCCTTCATGCCCCCCACACACACACCCCTCTTAGCAGTCGACCTTTAAAGACAAACAGACAGAGAACATCTGTCGATTAGTAGTAAAGATGATGGCGTGAGTAGAGAATATGAGGGGAGTAGGGAGGGTAAAGGGTAAGGGTCAAGGTTGATATCACTGAACACCCCCTCGAAAGATACTTCGGGGATCGGGGTGAGCATGAAGGTCGTTCGTACGTACGCGTCATGACTCAGTCAAGACGGACGATGGGAGACGTAAAGGTGAGGGGCGGTGGAATCGTTCCACAAGACAGCGATGCATGTGAACTGAGCTGTGAGCGCGGTTCACGTTGATTTCCTTGACTACTAAGCAGGGGGCACGGTAACGTCAGGTGATGTTGTTGTTGTTGACGTGCCATAAAGGTAGTAAAAAAAGATTGTGGGTGCAGGTTTGTCCAGATCAACCAGTGCAGTGGCCTGGGAGGCCCACTGTGAAGTGGTGGGTTGGTAGTGTCCATATGAACGTGCTTGGGACTTGCAGATGGTCTTGGGGTGATGCAAGTAGTCCAGAGTCTTTAGCGCGGGAATGCAACGTGTATGCTTCAGCGTCTGACTTAAAATGTTCACAGGCGTACGAAGAGCAGCTGAATTTTGACGCGATGCACGTGCTTCGTGAGATCGTCGTATTGTTCAAGGCAGAGAGCAAGTGTATCTCACACCCCCTGGAGTGCGGCTTGCATTGCACCTGGTTATTAAGGTGATCTGTATGCATGTCGTGTACAGGGACAGGGTAGTCGTGTTTCAATTCGACTGTGTAATCGCTTGTAAACTCGTTGTAGGTGAACTTGGTGGTGAGAATGTCACGCGATACCATATCTGTGTGCAGGGTGAGTAAGGCGCTCATCACGGCTTCAGCGTCTGTAGAGCCAGAGACTGTAGTTGTACGCTGACAAGTGTCCTCATAGGCCAAGTGGTCATGCTGGTGAAAGTCTGTGGGTTTCCGTTGTCCGCGTATGAGGTTTGTTTGCAGCGCCTGTGTGTGTGTAGGGACGACAGGCGTCAAAGGTTGTGTTGACATCCTGATCTCGTTGGCGGTGAGGTCTGGCTTGAAGAACTATTTCTCACGTGTGTTGCACAGGTCAGCTGTTGTGCCTTCAAGTGGCAAGAACTCGGACATGCTTGGAGTAGGCCGATGCGCGCGGGGCTGCGGCGCGGCTTTGGCGTAGGCAACGTCTGCGCGATCATTGGAGGAATCGGCGGTACTCGTAGCGAGAAGTGAGTCTTGTGAGCTACATGTGTGTGACGATGATGCAGGCTTCACCCCCTCGAGTCGAATCTCTCGGGAGAGGGGCGACTCGCGCGTGGTGGTGACAGCAGAGTTGATGCTGGTGTCGGGCTACACGGGTGTGGAGACCAGGTGAGTGAGGGCCGGATGGGCGCTGGAGATGGTGTCCGGCGTGTCGGTGTCACCCGGGGCTGGTTCGTCGAGATCAAGACCGCCGGCGTCGTCGGGAGGAAGGAGACCGGTCGAGTCATACGGGCGTTGCTCAGCAAGAAGAGGCGACTGGGGAGGTTGCGAGGCTTGCGGGATCAACGTATTGCGCGGCAGTGCAGTGATGCTGGGTTGACAATCACTGTGGGGTGCCGTTGGGGTGTACGAGTCGGACGGATCGTGGCCGTGAACGTGGCCGTCGGACCGAATGCGTGGGTCGAGACTTGGATAGTCCGCGGTGGACCGAGTGCGGGGTGACGGTTGATACGCGTGGAGACGATGGGCGTCCATAACGGGTGGAGCACGAGCCGGTGCTGCGCATGTACGGGTGGTGGGGTCCGAATCGGATCGGACACGCGTGTCGCGGGTATCGATGTCCTCGTCGGGTCGAGTACGCGGATCTATGTGCTTGGGGAGTTCGAGGCAGTTAGGGCGTTGAACTTCCTTGGCGAGTCGGGTACGCGGGTCGATGTTCGCGTGGAGGTTGAGGCTGTGAACCTCCGCGTCTTCCTTGTCTGACCGATGACACGGGTACAGGGTCGGAGGGACTTCTTCTTCGGACCGAGTACGTGAGCCGAGGGTCGAGGTGATTGGGACGAGATGTATGACTTCCCCGTCGGACCGAGTACGTGTGGCGAGGTTCGGAGGATCGGGAGAAAGACGTATTGCTTCCCCGTCGAACCGATCACGGGAGTCGGTCGGGTCGAGTCCGTGCGCTTTGTCGGGGCGCGAGTGACGGTGGTGCCGGGTGGCGCGGGGTTGCGTGCGCGAACGTCCGAGGTGGCGAGCATTGCGGTGTCGCTTTGAGAGCGTTAGAGCGAAGCAATGACACGTTGGGCTCGGGGATCTTCAAGTTGAGGATTCGAGGAAACGTCGAGTTCGCCTGGGGCGCGAGGATCCGCAGCGGGGTCGGCGTGTGCATCACGGAGGGCGCGGGGCGCGTCGTTGGCCGGAACGTGGGCATCGACAGCGTCGAGATCGCGGTGAGCTTGGGTTGCATCAACGGCAGCGTGGTGGACTTCAACTACTGCGTCTGCTTGTGTGAGGGTCCGGGTCGGGTGAGAGGCGGCGACGGGAGCGCCGGAAGCAACGGAAGAGGCGGCGTCGAGAGCACGTCGGGCGAGATCGGCCGCAACAGAGGCGTTGACGGCGGGTCGCGAGTCCCGTGGTAGCCGCGTGTGCGGAGGAGGATCTGGATCCGGGCGAAGCGGCGCAGCAGGTGGCATCGCAGCCGGAGGTGGATCCGGAGGCGGCAGCACCGGGGAGGGCCGCGGAGCTGGATCAGGAGCGTGCTTGGCTTCCTCGTGAGCTGCATCAGACAAAGGCGGCGAAGCAGCGACACGCGAGTGCGGGGAAGGGTCCGCGACTTCGATGGGCGGCTGTGCAGCGGGGTCGGTCGGCGCTTCGACGGTGCCGTCAGCAGCAGCTGGAGAGGTATCCGCACGGAGGGGTTCGACGGCAGCTTTCACGTCGCCGGGTACTTCTGGCGTGGAAGGAGCTGCAGCGCGTACCACAGATGGCTCTTCGCGGGACTTAGCGAGTTGTGCGGAGAATTCTGCACGGAGCGCGTCGGTCTTAGAGTCGATCTGGGATGACAGGCGGGTCTCGAGATGCGCGAGCAAGGTCTTGTTGTTGTCGGCGAGCTGCGCGAGCAAGGTCTTGTTGTTGTCGGCGAGGACATCTTTGGTGACCATAGACGCGAGCAAGGTCTTGGTGTTGTCGGCGAGCTTGGCATCGAGCTTGTCATCGAGGGCAGCGTTGGACTCCTTGAGCTTGGCCTCGAGCTGGGCCTCGAGGGTATTTGTGTGACCATAGACGCTTTGAGGGACGCCAGGTCGTCTTCTTGACTTGCGTAAGGATTTGACCGGTTGACTCCGGAACACCTTTTGCCGGATGAGCGTCGGCCTGAGAGCGAGGTGTCGAGTCGTCCTCCCACTTCACGGTGAGGGTCCCCAGGGCTAGCCCAGGTGCCCATAACCTTCAAGGAAGTGGAATCATCCACTTGTTGATGTGGCTGATCTGGTTGGGGTGGAGCGGTTGCTTCCATTTGGTTTCATATGATGGCGTTAGTAGAGAATAAGAGGGGAGTAGGGAGGGTAAAGGGTAAGGGTCAAGGTCGATATCGCTGAACGCCACAGCCAACATGTCCAGCACATTGATGTTCCTCATCAGTGTCGGCGCTCTGCACCAGGGCCATGCCGTCAGCATCGCATCTGATCTCAACATTAGAAGGGATGCTAAGCCGCCACATGATGTCCCGAAAGGATGTCTCCTAGCAAATACCACACAAGACTATGGTATCATGGGCGGCACTGCACTGGATCTGCAGAGAGAAACCGACGCAGAACTCTTGTACATTGACTTTCCAAGGAGGCCGTACCACTCATCTGTATTGGTCGACCACCTGAACAACGACAATTCTGTTCTCGAGAACTATGTGTGCGACGACGAACTGTCACCGACAGAGTATTATGCGCGTCAATGGAACCAAGAACTCTGTTGTATAAGCTCCTCTCTTTTATGGGACATCTCAGCGCATCAGCACTACCACTTAGCTTCTCTTCACAGACATGCCTTCATGCATGATTCTGGCGAACTCGGACACCTCTTTCCAAGTCAAAGTGATCCGAATCAAGATATTCTCCAAGAAGTCATGGACTATGATTTGCAGCACATCGACCATGTCGTGTTACAACTCGTGACTGCTGAAGATTTTGTCTATGAGCCTGAGAAGATTGTCGAACTTAAAGGACTCCGCGAAGAAGATAAGCTAAAGCATGTCGCTTCGATTCGCAAAGAAATTGAAGGATTGTGCTCCAATAGTGTCTTTAAGCTTGAACCTTTACCGCCAGACCGACGAAACTCGTGCTGAAGATCAAGTATTTTGCTGACGGCACCCCAGACCCCCATAAAGCTCGTCTAGTTGCCCGAGGTTTCTTGGCACGTGTAGGCATTGACTTTTATGCCACATCCTCACCAACCGCAATGCTCGCCACCAACCGGTTATTGCTCGCCATCGCTGTGAAGCACAAGCTCCCGGTCGCGCACGCGGACATTCCCCAGGCATTCATCCAATCGGCACTCGATCGCCCGGTATGGATAGACTTACCTCGAAGAATACGTGTCTCGCAAAATCTTATCCAGCAGATACAGAAGAACCACCCAGAGTCAAAATTCGCTCTCCGACTCGTCAAGGCTCTCTATGGCCTCAAACAGTCAGCATTGTTGTGGAACATTAAGCTCGACTCGTTTCTTCGACAACATGAGTTCGAACGCTCACAAGTCGACACTTGCCTCTATATCAGTTGGGATCGATCTATCAACATATGGGTTCTTCTATCCGTCTCTGTCGATGACCTATTGATCACGGGCACCAACACTGCAAAATCACGTTTCTTCGCACCGCTCTGGAGAAGGAACATGGCAAAGGTACATGGCTTGATAACATCAGGTCCTTCCTTGGTATCGATGTACACTACAACGTCTCCGTTGGTCACCTTACTATGAATGTAGCCGCGAAGATAAACAAGATGCTCGCCGAGCATAAACTCAACCTCCATACTACTGACGTCCCCTACTCGGACATTCTCATTCAAAACCCTTCTGCTAAGCTTCTCTCTGACTTGGCTCCTACTTTACAAATATTACGCATAAATTTTCCTCACTACTGTGGCACTAGTATTTACTTGTCTGTCACATGTCGCCCAGATATTACTATTCTGTGCAAAAAATGCTGCAAGGGTATGCACAATCCTGAGTAGACCCACCTTCTGCACTTATATGTTTTACTTCGCTATTTGAAGGGTACTCCGAATGATTCTTTCGACTATTCATCCGACAGCCCCTCTATTGCGCCCTTTATTCGGCATCTGATCAGCACCTATTCTGAACTGCATCACCTTCGTTCGCCCATTATTTGTTTTACTGCTGCCAGTTTCGCTGACCGTTCTGACCATCGCTTACGAGATCATTATGGTGCACGTATTTT
Organism: Chrysophaeum taylorii; assembly: GCA_029834535.1. Classification (NCBI taxonomy): domain Eukaryota; class Pelagophyceae; order Pelagomonadales; family Pelagomonadaceae; genus Chrysophaeum; species Chrysophaeum taylorii. Next base: position 19,007 of record JAQMWT010000640.1, on the reverse strand, counting down.
CGTCTTTGGCAGTCTCGTATTCTGGTCTAGCAAACGCCAAACTCTTACTGCCAAAAGCACCATGGAAGCTGAACTCATCGCCGCCAGCGTAGCCGCCGATGAATGTCCGTGGTTCCACAAACTCTTCTCCTCTCACCCTTATTTGTTTTCACGGGATCAAGCTCACGCTATTTCCCTGCTTATTGACAACGCTAGCACACTACATGTCGCTAATCACCCTAAAGTCAGTGCTCCCTCTCGTCATCTCAACTTACGAGAATTTTGCATTCGTGACTACCAAGCCAACTCGGTCATTCGTCCTCTCTGGTGTCCTACTCACTACCAGGTCGCTGATCACTTTTCCGAGCTTAGTCAACGCAATTTATTCCACAAGTTCAAAAACGCATACGGTGTTCACTCTACATCTTCTTCACCCCCATCCCACCAAGTTGCTCTTTCTGCTACTCTTGCACCGTACGACTCTGTCCAGAACCCTCTCCATGTTCTTGTCGATGGCAAGACGCTTCCTGCTTAGTTTGATCCAGATTTCGCTCACCGAGTTCAATCTGTGAGGGCGTAGAGATAGAAAATTTGAATTAGGGTTAGTACCCCCTCTATTATAGGGTTAGTTCCCTTAATTTTAGCACCTTTTGATTAAAGAAAACGCTGTGTTATTCGCACCGGCTGTCCTCGTTTCAGGAGACAGATTCGAGGGCAGACTACCACGGCCCATCGCTCTGCTGAAGGGTAACACAGTTGAAATTACTGTTCTCTAGTTAGTTTTATCAATTCACAATAGTAAAACAAGATTTCTCTGCGTTATCACACCGTTCTGTCCTTCGTCTTAGGAGATGGGACATAGAAGGGCAGGCTCCACTGCTCTTAGCTCTACCGAAGGTGACACAGCGATTGTTACTCTTCTCTACCAGGACCCCCCACGGACTTAGGACCACAGAGGACTAGGACTTCAGGAGGACCGAGGACTCCCGGAGGACCGAGGACCCCCTAAGGACCGAGGACCCCCTGAGGACCGAGGACCCCTTAAGGACCGAGGACATCCGGAGGACCGAGGAGCGGCCGAGGACTCCCGGAGGACCGAGGGGTGGCCGAGGAGTACCGAGGACTTCCGGAGGACCGAGGAATCTTACCGGGGCTAGGACTCCCGGAGGACCAGGGACTTTAGGAGGTGCCAGCCAACACACGCATCTCAAAAACCAATGGTGACCGGCTTCGAGTGTCTTGAGCCGTCGGAGACTTTGGCGCCCAACCCGGGATAAATGCCCTCGTACCTGTTTCGCATAAGTTTCGAGTCCGATGCAAGATTAATTTTGTTTTGGTTTAGACATCTAAGGGCCACACGTCCCCACACTATTCCGCATCAGTAGTGCAAGTTAAAAAAATATGCAGCCTTTTGGGTCTATGCTTCTCTGCCTGTTTCGCGCAAGTTCCGATTCCAAAACAAAATGGATTTGGTATCAGACATCCATGAACCACGCGTCAGCACACAATTCCGCATCAGTAGTGCAAGTTTAAGTTTCCGCATTTTTTTTTTTTTGTGCTGAGCACGATGGCACCGCCCCTTGCGATCGTTAACCTTATGGTTGCGATGGAGGACGGCGCCTAATACGCTTGCTCCCTGCGGCGGCCCCGGCCGTCCCGGAGTGAGACGGTGCCTGCCCGCCTCCCGGGCTGGCCGGTTAGCACCCGGAAAGTCTGCGCTGGGATGGGGTTCGCTCGGTTGGGTAGAACGCGACGGACGGGTCGATTATTCGTGGACCAAAACGTTCGCGGTCTGCGACGCGACGAGAAAAAGGAAGAGTTGTTCGCATCTTTACGGCGGCGGGACATCTTCGCGGCCACGTTGCAGGAGACGTGGCTCACCGGCAACGAGTCGCTCGAGCGACACGGCTACGTCGCTGTTTGTTCCGGTTTGGCAGCCTCCGAGCAGTCTTCACGCGGCAGCCAGGGTGTGGTGTGGTGCTGTCCCCTGCGGCGCAACAGGCGTGGCACGCGAGCGGCAGCACCGTTATCCGCGCATCTGCGCGAGTTATTGCGCTGCGACTCGATGTCCAGGACGATGACGATCGAGACCTCGGCCTCTTCGTCATGGGCGCTTACGCTCCAGTCGGAACCGCGCCTGACGAGAAGTGGGACGCGTTCTTCGACGACATTGACCTTGCGCTTCAAGCGCGGCGGCCGGACGACATCCTCGTCCTGGGGATGGACGGGAACGCGGCTCTCGGCGTGCGCTCCAAGTACGTCGTCGACGGCCCCTGTGGGCCCTACGGGGCGCCTTACGTCAACAACGCTGGCCGCCGTCTCCACACGTTCCTCGCAACACGGCGTCTGGCGTCGGTCGGCACGTTCTTCCGCAAGCGCGCCTACGCGTCGTGGCTGCACCCGCGCTCCTGGAAAACGTACCAGCTCGATCACATGACCTCACGGCGGCGCGACGTGCACCGGTTCGCTGATGTGGGTTTGACCAGCAGCCTCGTGGACTCGGACCACCGCGCTCTCAAGTGCATCTGCGCGTCAAAGTCCGCCTCGCACGGCCTCCTGGCACACGGCCCTCTCTGGCGCGCCTCGACTACGCTCCCCTGCGCTCAGAAAGCACGCGCTTCGGATTCCGGCGCCGGTGGTGCTCGAAAGTGCTCGACATCTTCGGCTTGGGCCGTGGGTCACATGACAACGCGACCGACGACGCACCGACCGACGCCACGGACGAGGTACCCGACGCCGACCAGGGCTCGCCGTCCTCGCCGTACTCCCGCCTTGCGCGGGCGGCGGCCTCGGCCTCTGACGCCTTACTGCCGAAGACCCGACGCCTCCGACCCGGATGGTTTGAGGACGCGGCGGAAGAGCTCCAGCCTCTGATCGAGCGACGCAGCTCCCTCCACGCGTTTGTGCTCTCGCTCGGTGCCCGGCGCCGTCTTCGCTCGGCGTCCACGATCCTCGACGACCTTCGGGCGATCAAGTCGCGGCTCGCGAAGGCCGTAGCACGGGCGAAAGAGCGATGGATTACTCGTCTGTGCGCCGGACTCAACGCGGGAAGCGAGTCGCTCGGCGGCACCTCGAAATACTGGAATACGGTCGGACGGCTCCGACGCGGTCTCACGAAGACCACATTGGCTAGGCAGGTGCAGATGACGAAGGCCGACGGTAGCAGGTGCTCGTCGCCACAGGAGAACGCCGACGTGTTCAAGGCGCACTTCAAGCAGCTCTACAGTCGACAAGCTCGCTACGACCCCACCGTGATCAACGACGTTGACCAGTTGCCGATCCGTCCGGAACTCGGGGAACCACCGATGCAGGAGGAGATAAAACGGGCCGTTGGTCAGCTGAACTGCACCGCGCCCGGCGAATCGGGCCTGCGCGCGGAGGTCTGGAAGGCGCTCGCCACCGACGCTCGCACGCTCCCGCGGTTGGAGCGTGTAGTCCTCGAGTTCTGGGAGTCCGAAGTCCAGCCGGCCGAGTGGGACGTAGGCCTCCTCGGGATTCTCCCCAAGAAGGGGGGCCTCTCCCTGCCGGGCAACTACCGCGGGATCATGATGCTCGAGGTCGCGCAGAAGATCGTTTCGAACATCGTCCGTGCGCGACTCAACGTCATCTGCGAGGCCCTCGATCACGAGTCCCAATGTGGCTTCCGACCCGAGCGCGGTACGTCCGACGCCACCTTCTCGCTCAAGCTAGCGCTGAAGAAGCGGCGTAAGCACGGTCAGGACTCGTGGGTACTGTTCATCGATTTCGTTAAGGCGTTCGACCGCGTCCCGCGAGAGCTTCTCTGGGAGGTGCTCCTGAAGTTCGGCGTCCCGCCGAAGCTCGTCGAAGTCATCAAGGACCTCCACCGAATCCAGGTCCACTTCTCGGTCAGCGGTGTCGTCGCCTCGGTTGACTCGATCATCGGCGTCAAGCAGGGCGACGTCCTGGGCCCCGTCCTGTTCGTGCTGTTCATGGCGGCACTGACGACGTCGTTTCGACGACGCCATGGCCGCGCCCCGTGTGTCTACCGTACGGGGAAAGACTTTCAGATGACGAACCGGGGTTGGTCCGCTCGCGGCGACGAGTTTCCCTTCGATGAATCGGCGTACGCCGACGACGTTGCCTTTCTCTTCTGGGACCGCCACATCGCCGCCAGCGAGACACCGCGCCTCATCGAACACTGCGACGCCTGGGGCATGGAGGTGCATTGCGGCAACCGACACACGAAAGCGGCGTCCAAAACGGAGATGCTGTTCGTCGCTCGCCCGGCACACCTGTACGGCGACCCAAAGTCGTTCGACGACACGAACCTCTCGGACATCGAGCTCGGGCGCGGCCGCTTCATACCGGTCGTCGACCAGTTTAAGTACCTCGGCTCGGTCCTCTCGCGCGACTGCCGCGACTCAGACGTCGACGCGCAGATCAAGAAGGCGTCTCAGGCCTTCGGTGCCTTGCGGGACTGCATCTTCGCCTCGAAGTCCGTCTCTGCTCGCGCCAAGCGCCTCGTCTATGTCTCGCTCGTCCTGGCCATCCTCCTTCACGGTGCGGAATCGTGGTGCCTCACCGAGGTCCTGTTCCGCCGGCTGCGGTGTTTCCACGCGCAGTGCGCCCGCGTCATGTGTCGTGTGACCCGGAAACACACCCGGTTCCACCACATCTCAACGGAGATCCTGCTGCGGCGCCTCGGCCTCGAGTCCATCGACGTCTACGTCACGCGCCGCCGGCTCCGCTGGGCCGGTCACGTCGCCCGCATGCCCTTCTCCCGACTCCCTCGCAAGATGCTCTCGTCTTGGGTCCGCTCCAAGCGCCCACCGGGGGCTCCGCAGATGACGTACGGGAGGTCGCTCGCCAAGGCACTCCGGAAATGCGACATCCCCTTCAACTCGTGGCACGACCTCGCACAAGACCGCGCGCAGTGGCGGTCCGCCATCCACGCCCTTTCATCCCTCGCCTCTACCCCAACTGTGTGATTTTTGCTCTGTGATCCTGGACCGGCCACTGCCGGCCCAGCCTGGCTCCCATGCCCGGGAGAGGTCCGAAGTTAGTTAGCACGATGGCACCGAAGCGGCTCACGGAGCGTGCGATGAAAGCAGCAGCCAAGAAGAGAACCGTCAAGAAGGGTATAAAGGCGGGTAACGATTCGGGAGTAATCGTCGTGGGTGACGACGACGCGCTCGCTGAAGCGCAAGCGCGGCGGGAAAAGGAGTTCGCGACATTCCGTGTGGATGGGCCGTTCAGTGATATCAACCTCGACCCTTACCCTTTACCCTCCTACAAGGATTTAGTCGCCTTCATTGACGATATCATGATGGGGTCTGACGATCTCCACCACCACCTGCAAATTTCAGTCGATGTTCTGTGCCATCTGGCACAACGAGGATATAGCGGCTGAACCGCAAAGTTTCGCCTTCTCCAGGACGATATTGAGTTTCTGGGCCATGTTTCTACCCCGGACGGTTCGAAGCCGAATCCTAAGACGTTGGAAGCGCTGCAGAACATGCCGATTCCGGGGACCTTGCCCAACACTTCACCGAAAACTCAGATTAGACCCTTCATCGGCATGAGCAACTACTGCCGCCGTTATGTGAAGGACTACTCCAGGATTGTGGAACCGCTAAGACGTATGTGTCTTGAAGGTGTACCGTTCAAATGGACGCCCGATTGCCAAAAGGCATGGGACACGATCATTGCCACTTTGGTCGATTCCAGAGGTGAATATCACCCCGACTACGATTTGCCGTTTCAGATCCGACCTGCCGCATCTAAAGATGGCATTGGCACCTACCTCTTCCAAACCGTTGAAGTCAAGGACGATAGTGGGAAGGTTACGCGAGAGGAGCGAGTGATCGAGTATTGGAGCCGCGCTGTACCGAAGGAGATGCGACATTATGAGCCCCGTCGGTTGGAGCTGTTAGCAGTCATTCTTTCTCTCGAGCACTTCCGAGCTTACTTGGAAGATCACTGGACAATTCTCGAGGCAGATCATCGCAACCTGACGTTCTTACGCAAGGCCACTCACTCTTCCGGACAGCTTGCTCGATGGGCTATGCGACTCGCTAAAATTTGACCCCGAGCTGGGTTACAAGCCCGGAAAATCTCCAGGAAGGAACATCCCTGACTGTCTCTCCCGCAGTCCTATCGATCACGTCATCGAGACGGACGAGTTCGGTGAACCTCTCAACCATGCTTATTTAGTTTTCCAAGAGCTTCCCAGCCCTATTGATGATAAAGGTGTGCCCTTCTCTGGATGTCATGTCATATTGTCGTTTGTCACGACCGACTTGCCAGAGGAGAAAGATGATCCTTCCAACGATCCTATGCGGTCTGCAATATCCAATGCGACGATGCAACGTCAGAAGCGTCGATTTCAGACTCGGCCTAATATCTTTCGCGACGCTACCGCGCACCAAGAGTATATCGATAAGATCCCGGACAACCTGACGCTCGAGGAGATAATTCGAGAGCAGAAGGGAGATTCCACTTGTGAAAATATCCTCTCACCGATGGCTCAGGGCCACACTCTCCGTCGTTATGGAGCGAATACCCGCTTCGAACGTGTAAAAGAATTTCTTTACCGTGCTGCAGTCGATTTGCACCCTATGATCGTCGCTCCTGCTACGCTACGCGAGCGCACCATACGACTTTACCACGACAGCCCTGTCAACGGTGGTCATATGGGTCGCCAGAGTACAGTTCGGTCTATATTGGAGCGCTTTTGGTGGCCGCACATGTCGAACGAAGTTGGAGCTGTTATCGCTCAATGTCTGGTATGTCAGAAGGCTCGTACGTCCGAGCCGAAGAGAGCCGGTATCCTACAGCAACCCGTGTATGACGGTGATTGTGCCGTTCTCTGTATGGATCTGTTTGGACCCTAGTGCCGGTCCTGAGACGTATCTTGTCGTGTTTTCCGACCCGTTTTCGCACTTCCTGATATTGGACGTTCTTCACAACAAGACCGCTGAGTCGATTATCGAATCCTTCGTCACCAATATCTTGCTCAAAGGATATTTGCCTCAGTTGATCCGTACTAACGGTAAAGAGTTTGTCAACAAGTTGATGCAAGAGTTTTGTCGCCTCTCTTGACATCCGCTATCAGACTACAATCCCTTGTCTTGCCCAGTCGAATCCCGCTGAGCGTGTAAACCGCTTTGTCGAGGCCTTCCTTCGTGCCAGCCCCCAGGATCGAAATATTGCGGATTGGCCTGCCTTTGCTCAATACATCGCGCTTTGCTGTAATCGCAAGTTCATTCCTGGCACGCAGATCTCTCCGTTCATGCTTCGGCTTAACCGCCAGCCCATGCTCCCGACTGATTACACGCTCAAGGATATGGACACTCGGAGATTGCCGAAGACCCGTGCAGACGCGCTGACTGAGACCCGAGAAGCGTTGAAGTTCTACACGAAAGTCGTTGGAGATGCTCATGACCAAGCTCGGCGTAAGCAGAAATCGGCCTACAATGCTTATCACGTGGATGTCGACTATCAGGAAGGATCACATTTTTTGCTGTATATTCCCTTTCTGCAGAACAAGTTGCGTCCGGAATGGCGAGGCCCGTTTGTTATCGTCGAACGACTTTCGCCTGTCACCTATAAGATCGAGTCTCTTGACTCACCGCCGGAGCGACGCTATGCTCATGTCAGTCAAATCACGCCGGTTGTGGCGGCAACTCCTGACCGCTAAGGCTTACCCTCCCTTCTCGAGGCTTGATACCCGTTCAACGGGACGCCTTTTCCTACTTTCCTAGTGACATCATACCTCTCCCTCGTGAGAAGCGTATCTTGCAGCATTCTTGTAGCATTCTTGCTATCATATACCATATCTCCATCTTGTTGAGAGGCTTGGTGAGCGTGAGCAAGGTGTGTGGCGAGCATATCCGACCCCGAGTCCGTGTCTGCCTCGTTCAGTGAGGTCTAGGGCGAGTCGGCGAGTACCCCCTTTGTCATCCAGGGGTCGGGTGTGCTTTTTTTTTCTGTGCCGTCATGCGTGGTGGAGGATACGAGATTGTGCGACTATATCGGTCGCCGACAAACGAGTGCCGCCGTACGTATTGTATTACGTGGTCCGGATTTGCACGCGTGCCCTGATCAAGCACGCGGAGTTCCAGTGGACCGGTTTGCGTTGAGAATATACGCGGACTTTGTTTCGTTCGTGCGTCCCGAGAGACGACGAACACGCGTGCGAGTTGGAAATCGCAGCGCATTCACCCGGGATTGATTTTGGTATAGCTGAACGGCGGAAGCTGTTAGCGAGTGGGATCGCTACCCACGGGCATTTTTGGATTGCCAGCGGATAAGAATTCCGTGAGTGCTGTTTTGACAGCGACAGATAGCGTTGTTGTGAGCAACGTGCATTACTTCGAGTGATCGAATCCGGACTTGTTTCGAGATTCCTCATCGACATTGATACAATATGGATACAGACGCAGACGTGCGTGAAGAAGAATCTCCTCCAGTGCTTCCCGCCGCCCCTGAGATAGGCCGCGAGGAAGGTGAATTACGAGAGGCCGAGGCAGTCGACGTTGCTGACTTGCCCCCTGAGGTGCCTCCAGATGCCGCAATTTTTCTCGCCGTTGAGTCCGACGTCCCCGGACCGTGGCGAGCGTGTTACGATTGAGCGCGGATCCACAACCCGAAGTCGACTTCGTGAAGACCTCGAGCGGAGACGGCGCGAAAATGAGCGATTGGCTGAGCGATTTGCCCGCGAAAGGGCTGAAGCTAAAGAAGAAGCGGCTCGACGAGAACTCAATATGCTGAATGACGCATTGCAGCAAGAGCTCGAGACAACGAGGGCCCTACGTGAGGAGGTTGAACGATTTCGTCGTGAGCGAGATGAATTGTTAGCCGAACGTACGCGTCGTGAGAGTAGCCGCGAACGACCCGTGAGTCGGCCCGAACCGGAAACGCCCGTGAGGCGGCCTGAACCGGAAAGGAGCTCTGAAACGAGGGATGAACCTCCGCCCCGAGTCGATACGGAGACTGAGGGTAGGGCGGAAACTGAAGATGAAGGTACGAAATTTTTACGGGGATAATCACGGGGATTATCGCAGACGTTTGCGGACGCCTTCGAGAAGGCCAACTTGAGCCGATCTCGTTGCCCCACTTCCAGTTTGAAGGCTGACAACTTAAAACTCGTCATCGACGGCCGAGATCAACGGCAGTTCGATCTGGATTCGGCAGCGGTGATGCATACTTTGGCAGATGACCATTACTCGGTCGAGAAATTACGTTTCCTATTACCGGTGCATTTACGCGATACCGTTGCACCAATTTCTGAGGAGCATTTGCGGAAATACGAGGAGCTCTGCGATGAGTTACCGCACGGTCCGTCATTTTATTTGAAATTGGATGCTGACGACGAAGAGCATGGAGCCTCGATTCGGCGCATCCGTCGTCTCAACAAGACTTACTGTGATAAGGTTTTGGATTATTTTAGATCGACTTGCCGACCTCCGAGCACGCAGCAGGAGCTGCTCGATAAGCTGCGGAAGGTCACTCAGTCTTCGGTTCCGAAGAAGACTGGGGAGCGGCACGTACAAACGTATTGTACCAAATTTCAGAATGTACCAAATTTCAGAATGAGGCCTTTGCCTTTTGTACCGAGTCCAGCCGCACGATGGATGACGTTGATATCATCGACCAGCTTATCAGTGGTTTGGCGTCCAAGGATTTACGGACCCGTGTGCGGACTATGAGGAGTGGTCACCCGGATAGTTACGTTACTTTTGCGTCGACGATGGCGCTCATTACGAGACTTGAGAACGACTTTCGGAAGGTTGATGGAGGAGGAAAAAGACCAGGGACCCTCCAATCCGAAACCGAATAAACCGCCGCGAGGGCGGGGAGGTCGAGCCATGGCCCCCGATCAACAAGCTAAGCAAGATGCGGATAAGCCGTATGGGAATACGTTTCCGTTGATCTTGCGAGATCCGTTTTGGTGGTGTAAGGAGACGTGCAAGGAGTGCGGATACTTGTGGTCCACCCATGATGAAGATGAACACGGAAATCGCGTGGTTTGCAACCGCGATCCGGGCCGTTATCACTGTGCGATGTGGAAGCGCATTCGGAAACACAAAGAGCAACCCATATCGCGTTCCGATTGGGAGAAACGTGACGACGCATATAATGCGCACGCCACGCGCGGATCGGAACCTACTACTGAAATCCAAACGGCCCTCACCGAGCTTGGAACCACAATGGCGACCATGGTGAGCGAGGTCAGAGGCATCAAAAATAGCAAGTCGCCTTCTACACGACAGCGAAACTAGAGATATAAAATTCCATTTAGGGTTAGGAACCCCCCCCCCCTTAACCTCACACTCACATTTCAACCACAAAATCGCTGTGTCGTACACCGTGCTGCTCTTTGTGTCGTTAGAGGACAGGACGAAAGGCAGCACTACCACTGCCACCATTCTCTACCAGAGGCACAGTGATTTTTACTATTCCCTAGGTTTGGACCCAGTCCGGTACTGGTAGAGAAACGTCCTCCGAAAGACATCGATCTCGATCGACGTCTCGGACAAAGGCCCAGGATTTCCAGGCAAGAGCAATCTCCTGAAGTTCCTGAAAGTTTCAAGACCGTAGTTAAGTTTCATCGCTTGCTACTGGTGAAAAAGTGTGAAAAAGTGTGAAAGGCAACCAACAACGCGCAAAACGCAACCCCAACAACGATGGCGACTCACGACCACAACCTTAAGAGCCAAACACGCTGCCGAAAGAGCTGCGCTCGCCGAAAAATTCGCTGCCGCAATCGCAGCTCAATACGAGCAACTCGATCAAGACGTGCAACTCGATCAAGACGTGCAACTTGAACAAGCTCCCCAACCAGCTGTTCATACGGCAACTCCCCTTAAGCACAAGCAAACTTCTCGCGAAGTCGCGACCCAAGACCCGATCATCTCGATGGTCACCCCCCCTCATGCCGACAACCACACCGGATGTCAAACACCCCACGGCAAAGTCTCAGACCCCACTGCCTTCCCTCCGGACCCAGGCATAGCCAAGGTTAATCCACAACCTGGCACACCCCACATTCACGAGGACACTCCACCTTGTTCAAATATTGCACCAGCAATTTTGAACACACCACCACCAATAAACATTACTCCCTTCACTCCACCAACCCCACCAGAGCCGCCACCTCCTTCACTGGAGTCTAACTCCCCACTATCGGCGACTCCCGCTACACCACATATACAAGTTCCCCAACATCCTCGTCAACCCTCTCGCAGCACCACTCATCTTCTTGATGATCATGCCATATACGGCCATGACGGCCCCGGCACCTTCATCCCTGACCAAGCCCCCACCGCGGCTCAAGCTCCTGCCGCCCCACTGTCGGAATCCCTTGTGCGATATCCATCATCTTCCGCAAGTCGCTCTCCTCCGGACTTTCCTCTCCATCCACAAGACCATGCCACCTACGGCCACGACGGCCCCGGTACTTCCATTTCTACCACAGCTCCTTCCGCGGCTCAAGTTCTTGCCGCCCAACCATCGGACCCTCCTGACAGACCTTCCTCACCTTCCGAAAGTCGCTGCTCCTACGATTTGCCCCTCCACCCGCGTGACTATGCATTCCACGACTACGACCATTCCTCCGTCCCCACTCAAGCAACACTCCACATCCTTTCTCCAAGTTCCAATGCACATCCGTCTGCGCTCCAACGCGAGTTGGCCACCACTACGGCTGCATTCCGCTCCCAAACCGCTGAATTGGCCGCAACTAAGGCCGTGCTCATTCGCAAGGATGACGCTTTGTCCTCCACAGCCAACAAACTCACCACCACCGACGCCGCCCTGGCTTTCGCCACTGCCCAGCTCGCCATCCAAGCCGACGAACTGGTCTCCACCCAAGCCGAACTCCATCTCACCCACACCCAGCTCAAGGCACTCGAAACTGCCCACGCTGACATCCGCAGCTCCCACCTTGACATCAACGCCGTCCTCCAAACCATTCTTACCTCATTGGATGCCACCCACCCCACCCAAGATGCTGCATCGCATCTTTTACCTCCTTTCCCCATCCACAACCAACCCTCATCCCCTTCCGAACCAACCTCCAATGCCCCCCCCCCATTCTCCCCGAGTATCATCACCACCTCCACGGATGCCCCGGACCTGGTTCTCCTGGTTCAACACCCACTCCGTATAACAGTTCTCAACCCCCCGCCATCTCTGGCCCCTCCTCCTCTGCCAAATCACTCTTCGCCTCTCTGGCACCCCCTGAACCCATTCGCACCCGCTCGCCTTTTCAGCCACCTGGTTCATTCCAACTCGACCACATCCCCGCGTCCGAGTTGCGAGGGCGTACATTCAACACCGGCGATCGTACCTCTACCACCAGCGACGATCATCACGTGCAAAGTTCCACCAAGAAACAAGACCACCAACATCAAGAGTCAACAAGTTCCGAACTATCACAAGACAGCTCTTTGCCTGATGGTCATGCTCACCATCATGCTGCCAAGACATGCACAAGGGTTTATTCTCACTTCGGGCACAACGGCCCAGGAAGCACCCTTGTCGAAGGAACACCAAGCCACCTCGTTCCCACTTTCGACAAGTCAAAGAACAAGACACCTCGAGATGTTCCCGAGTATTACCCTAACCCTGCGATCGCTAACCGGCGGTTGCGATGGAGGACGGCGCCTAACACGCTTGCTCCCTGCGGCGGCCCCGGCCGTCCCGGAGTGAGACGGTGCCTGCTCGCCTCCCGGGCTGGCCGGTTAGCACCCGGAAAGTCCGCGCTGGGATGGGGTTCGCTCGGTTGGGCAGAACGCGACGGACAGGTCGATTGTTCGTGGACCAACACGTCCGCGGCCTGCGACGCTTTCGCACGACCTCGCACAAGACCGCGCGAAGTGGCGGTCCACCATCAACAAGTCCGTCCTCGTCCCTCGCCTCTGCCCCAACTGCGTGATTTTCCTCTGTGATACCGTACCGGCTCCTGCCGGTCCGGCCTGGCTCCCATGCTCGGGAGAGGTCTGAAGTTATTTAGTTAGTTATTACGCCTACATCGACTATGGCAACCACACTCAAGGACCCAAGGCTCCGCCGTATTCTATGCCCCAGGCACAAGAGCCACAGGACACTGACAACATCCCCTCGGATTCAGCCCCCTGGTATGATGCATACAGCGAAGAAGCAAGACCCACTTCACTAGTCTCGAAGATGGTCTCCTCGACCATTTCAGATCAGCCACCTGATCAAAGCACCATAACCAATGCCCCAGCAATGCCGTATCCACAAGGACAAGACACGCTGTCAACGGTCCCACGGTCAACATACTCGCAGGCACTCACCGCACCTGCAGGTATCAGCTCAGATTCACCAGGCACTCCCGCCTTGTTCGATATCTCTCGATCAGCAGCCCCCGATCACTTTGAAGCTGGTTCCGCCTCGCCGCCTCCTCTCCCCGAAGACAGGCGCGCACTGCCGCCCACCGGCGCTCGCTGCTGCACCCACCATCCACCTTCTCGGCCGGATGCACAGGATGACACTGCTCGGCAGGTTGCATGGACCCATCTGCGATCACCATTTCACGATTCGATGGATGTCTTCGCACGAGCACCAGTCGCAGCACATGATCACCCGCTCCACAACTTTCAGTCAGAGGACTCAATCCTTTCGGCTGCCGATCCTTATGTCTCACCGCGACCATGCTTATGGAAAGCTTTCCCCATGGCCGCAGTAACAGACACAGATTTCGAGAGTTCGGAACGACCCGATCAGCCGCAAACTATGCACGATTCCATTGCGACCACTTCGGTCCTTTATGTCCCCGTGCATAGCTCTCTTCTGGGCGCCACACGCTTGCGCTGCCTCCGGAATATCGACGTTGCGCTCTCAGGAAACATTCTCCGCGCACTATGCGCAGACTCGCTCCACCTGAACCACTTCTGTAAGCATTTTCGCACCACTGGAATGTACGATAAACGTTCCACGCCAGCTGCCGGCTCCACCACAAACATGCACCCAAGTCACGTACGTTGCCTCCCTCAAAAGCATCTTATCGCTCAGCACGTCACTCCTCATTTGAGGACGCATGTCACATGCCCGCACCTTCGAATGCTCTACACGCCTAAGGGCAACCCTGGTCACTACGGCACTCACTGCTCTGGTCCCAGCATCTCCGCTATTGAGGATGCACCCAGCAGGACTGACCCTTACATCGCCCTTGGTTCTACTGCACTCTCCTTCGGCGACCCCTCCTTTCGAATTCCCGCACTGGACCCCAAGCATTCCAGGCCGGATACTCTCCACCACGTGATCTCAGCTCACGCGCACATCTGCTCTACCTTGCAGACAGGTCAGCCGCGAGCCACACCCCTTTTTGTACTGACTTCGGACCACCCGCTCACGCGCTTTTGCTATTGGAGCAAGACACGCTTTTCGATGCTCTCCGCGTCACCGCCTCTAACACCACGACACTCGTCATTTCCACCGACGCTCCGCGCCGCAACGTATCTCCCGACCTTCAGATCACCAACATAAGTCGCTCGCGCCCGCACCACGTCGCGCACGCCTTACGAGGGCGTATTTCAATTGGTGACCTCACAGGTCTTTCGATGCATTTTCCGACGTCCGACTTTGAACTTACGAGTTACTTTATGGCAATCCCCAATGCCAAGACGTCTGAAGCTGCGCAATCATGTCTCTGGAACTCCAAAGCCACAGAAACTGCCAGACAAGAGAGCACTCAGCTCTCAACAGCTGCTCAACAGCTACTTGTAGTTTCGCACATAGCAACGAGTACTATCTCGCAGTCTCTATTGGCCGACAAGACGAAAGATAAGACCACAACGGCCAGCTACACCAGGCAGCTCATTGATGTAGCAGACGAGACAAAGCAAACCAACTGCACAGCACGATTCCAGACTATGCAGACGATGCTCAGGTCCAACGCTCAATTACTCGACCACGCACACGTTCTGTCACCCGACCTTGCACTGCTACTGGCTCCTGTCTCATTCATAGCTGATGCACCCCATCCGATGGACCAATCCCTATGAAATGTCCCGCTCGCAGAAGCACCACCACAGGACACAAAGGTACATCATGAAGACTCAGGTAAGTGCACCACGATCATGCGCACAAGCTCATTGCGCCTATCCGATCACGACAAGACGAAGCTACAGCTTTGCTTGACCCCTGCGCCTCTGGAAGACAAAGGCCGCCTCTCAGCCCCCCAGGCACCTGACCCTTCCCTGTCGTTGCAATCCGCATTAGCACAGACGATCTCGCCTCCCTGCACGACTGCAGATCAGGCACAAGCCAAAGTCAGCACTCTGCAGAGTTATGCGCACCCGCTGGAATCTTACCAGCACGGCTACCTCAGCCAGTCAGGTCACTGCACCACCTCGGTCTCCCCTGACACCAGGTCGACGTATCGCTCATTTGCGACCACCTCAAGTCATATAATGGACGACTATGATCTCGAGCATGAACTCATTGCAACGCTCGAGTCACACCCAAGAAGGAATCCTACGTTGGAGTCACCTCAACCACTCCCACAGTAACTTTGGCCACAAGACGCCACCCATGTGCTCGTGGTTTCTCCATTGGTTTCCTCCAAAGCTTTTGGCTGCAGCAGAGACAAAATGCAACCTTCCCATGCGACTAACTAACTAACTAACTAACTTCAGACCTCTCCCGAGCATGGGAGCCAGGCCGGACCGACAGGAGCCAGTCCGGAATCACGGGCCTGTAGACGAGGAGCGCCGAAAGGTCGGTCGGCGGAGAGTGACCATCAAGCTTGTCGCAATGCGACGAGGAGACCGCGATGTGACTGACAACCAACTCGCCGATAACCTTCCGTCTTCGCCCCCCGGCCATACCCCGTCCCACTGCGAACGTTCCTGCTGCCAACCGGCCCGCCCGGGAGGCGAATAGGTGCCAACCTACGCCGGGAGGGCGGATGCCCTCGCAAGGCTCAGGATTCATGAGGCACCGTCCTCCATCGCAACCGTAGTCGGCGATCAGGGTAAGGGCCCATGCGACTACAACCACATTATCGTTTGGGACAATGCGACTACAACCACATTATCGTTTGGGACACAAGCATTTACCTCATGTCGGATGTTTACGTCCATAGTACCGCGACACACGGCAAAAAGATAGAAGTGGACTGCGTTCCACCCTCCTCTCTGAGCGCTACCCCCGACATGCTTTTCCCGGCACTAATAGCCAGTCCCATCACGTCTGATTCAGCTCCCATCGCTTTGTATGACGTCATATGTCACATTCCGATTACAGCTCAGACACCGCACAGGCTCCTATGCACTCGCGACGGCACGCTCACCGCCCCTCTCGGTTTAGACTACGAACATTGCGCCATACCCATGGTACACTCACAGTCAACTGAGACGCACGCTCGCTTGTCGCACAGTACGATGCCCGAACAACTTTTGATTCAAGATACGCAGAACACTGTCGTCTCAGCCACCGCTGAAGCGCCTCCTCCGACCGCCGCCCGGCTCTGCGCTCGTTTCGCAATCATGGTCTCTCCGTCTCACCGGCAATTCGAAGATTTCACCCAGTTCGAATTACGAGGGCGCATTAGTTTTCCACCGACGACAAGATTCGTTTCGATTCGTATCAGTCATGCCTCCTATGGCTACTCTGGCTACATCGGAGCTCAATTCAAGGCACGTACCGAAGTCCCTCTTTCTAAGGACCTCTGTCACACGCCAAGACCTGATGAGCATTCGTCGTTCCTCCCCGCTTCAACGCAACTCCCGACGACAAAATCCCCGACGATTTGTGATGACACTAAGTTCCGTCATCAACGCAATTCAGAGCCACCCACGCTCTTCCGTCGGTCTCTTGCAGGTCACACCTCTCAAGTTTTAGCATTCCACCCTCGCTCGATTTTATCCCGCATGCTGCCATTTGCAAACGAAGTTCTGTTGCGCCAAAGCCACACGTCGCGGTTATCGCTAGTCTCGCGCAATAAATGCCCACCACCAAATGATAGCCGCAAGCAGAGTCCTTTGCCCACCTCCTTTCACGTCCCTCCCAGCACCATGCTTGACGTTGAAGCTCTGCACCACTATGGTTCGGTTACAACACAACTTCACGCGAAATCCTCGTCCAGTTCTGATCATATCTCGCATCTGTCGACATTGCTATCAGAATCATGCTTTTGAACAGAGCATTACGAAACACAGGTACGGCAGACAGTGTGTTAAAGCTATCTGAGGTGGTGGACGTTACTGGTTCGAGAGTATCGGTATCGTCTTCGTCAGCTTCTGCTGTCAGGTGGTGAACGCCAATAGCAGAATGGTGTGGTACCATACGAAACGTGAGTGCAAGTAAAGCATTCCGTAGGGATGACACTAGTCAGTCAAGTTTTAGGGTGTCCATTTGGTTTTCCAAAAAGTTGGACTCGGCGAACGGATCCGAGAGGATAGAAGGGTCTTCCGATTCACATGCGAAGGGAATGCTTTGAATACACGAGAGCAAATTATCACGCAGACGATGGAGGTGATCGTCCGGGGAGGAATGGTTGGCGGCATATTGGTCATGAGCTGTTAGCGTTAAGCGAGACAGTAGCTCTGTGATCTTGAACAGTGTTACAAGCAACACGTGTGCATTGGCTGTAGGAGGAAAGAGCCGGTTTTCCAGGGAGGTAATTGAAGCAAAGGCAACCTGTAGATCTGTGCGCAGAGATAGATTCTCTGCGCTGAGGGTGTTGACCTTGCGAATATATAGGCGAAGAGTTTCCTGGGGTTGTTCGACTTGTTGACGCAATGCATCGACATCATCAGGCGAGGCAGAAGGAGCAGGGTGTGTCGATGGCGAAGACATTTCCAGAGTAGATTCTGATGAGGGAAGTGAGTAGTTAAATGACGTTTCGGTCAACACATGCTGTGCAAGTAGGGGGTATTTCGTGTTTAGGAAGTGCAGAAAGTCTTGACGTTCGGCCGGAGTATAGGTGGGGCCGGACATTACATCCAAGAGTGATGGCGACTTTGTATCGTCTGAGGATGATACGTAGTCGTCAAGGTGTTGTACCCACGATTGGATAACAGTATGAATCACATGGTGGTATTTGGTGGGCTTGAACATAGCCTGAGTTTTACGAGCTTGTGTTCGCTCGAGCGTTACAAGAAAGTTAAGATGCTCCAGGTGCATCTGAGTAATAAGCCGAAGATCCAGTGCCAAATGGTAATGAGTAGTGGAGTCTGTGGCTGCATCGGTTACTGATAAGACTAAATGAGCAAGTGACGAATGTTGCGTTAGACTGCTAGTCAAGAGAGTATGTAGCTCCTTTGGCAAATGATACGTGCGTATGATGGTTGCGCGTATATGACCAGCTGAGCACCCATCACAGGAGGGTTGGAGGGAAGTAGCATTACGTGCACATACGTTAGGTTGTATGGGCGCCTGATCGGTGTTGTGACAAGCGCAACAAATGTTAGTGGTGATAGTTGAGATGGGGATGTGACCATTCTTCTTGTGGTCATCTATTTCGAGGTGACTCAGTACTTCAGTGGGGAGTTCACTAGGTGCCTGTGACTTCGAATTATATGTTGTAGAAGCAATAAATGTAGGCTGCCCCAAATCGTTGAGGCATTGCGTACAGTAGGATGACAGGATGAAACGTTCACGTTTGGGGCCTCTGTAGCAGCCAATAGAAGTAATAGCAGGAGCAGCTTCCCAAAATGTAGTAATGGGTAGGCGCATGGATATGACTGTCGTTAGTTCTAACTAACTAACTTCAGACCTCTCCCGAGCATGGGAGCCAGGCCGGACCGACAGGAGCCAGTCCGGAATCACGGGCCTGTAGACGAGGAGCGCCGAAAGGTCGGTCGGCGGAGAGTGACCATCAAGCTTGTCGCAATGCGACGAGGAGACCGCGATGTGACTGACAACCAACTCGCCGATAACCTTCCGTCTTCGCCCCCCGGCCATACCCCGTCCCACTGCGAACGTTCCGGCTGCCAAACCTACCAACCTACGCCGGGAGGGCGGATGCCCTCGCAAGGCTCTGGATTCATGAGGCACCGTCCTCCATCGCAACCGCCAGTCGGCGATCAAGAGTA
>JAQMWT010000639.1:0-38346 GCA_029834535.1 Chrysophaeum taylorii | reverse complement strand
ACATAGGGTGTCTAGACTAAGTAGTCGAATAAAACCGTGACACTATCGGAGACACAAGGAATTCGAGAGGCCGCGAGAGGCTATCGAGGCATCGATAACAGGTCTTCGGAGAGTCAATGGTGACAATATAAAGGTGAGAATAGCTGAGGTGTAACGTCGTAATCGCATGGAGAGTTCGCTTACTGTTGGGTCAGTGACTGCGCGGTTTATGACTCGTGGTCTGAGCGCGAACAGGTACACGTGTCTGAGTCATTGAATCTCGAGGCGAACAACACTTTACACTCCAAAAGTCGATAGCAGGAGAGCACATTCATTTTCAAACGCAAAGTTGTGACGCGCAACTCCGAGCCCTGCAACTCATCGATTGGCCCTGCGAGGTTCCCGTATTCTACGCACCCGATCACTCGAGCGATTTAAGTATATCCGAAGAGCTTGCCCTCGAGCGCAAACCTAGCAGAGGTGTTGGGGAACGTGAGTTGCGTGCTCGAAATAGGTTATTCGCGACTGAGGGAGGTAGAATGCAGAGTGATAGGAGCGCAGTGCGCGTGCTGATTGTAGTTTCGTCTGCGGATCGGATGATCTTGCGCGAGGTACCGCGCTCGCCAGTATCAGGGAGTGCATAAGCGTCTGGGTTTGAGACCCGCGCAACGTCGTAGTGCAAGGCAACGACATAGAACAGAGGGTCAGCAGAGGTCGGGTTGTGTGAAGGAGATGGGCTCTCGACACATGGTGTAGCGCATGTACTTCGTGACCTGTGAATCCTGCGAGCTCACGACGTGGTAATACGGGTCTTGAGTGTCGGTTAGCGAGTGCTCAACGCACGTTGAACCTGGCGGTGACAACAGTTCGCCAGCCAGGCTGCGCGGCCTTTTTCTCGACGAGTTCAATTCCGACGCGTGCCCGTAGACCTCTAGGGTGTCGGGGCCAGCCGAGATACGCGTTTTTTCGTCGTCGTCTCCATCGTCGTCGTTGTTGCTTTTGTTGTTGTCAGCACTTGCGCACTCATCTAAATTGCATGTCTTATTGTTTGTTTGCCAACAATGGCTGGCGAGTGATGTGCCTTTCGAGGACCAGTTCGGCTGACCGTCGCGCAATGAGTCCGACAGACTTATTTGAGGTCCCTTGTACACCAGCTTGCAGCTGTGGTAGGCGCCGTTCAACCCTTCTCCTCCAACAGCGACGGACGAAGCAGGGCCCGAGTTGGCGAAGTCAAACGCATCGGCGGCGCACGTGCGAAAGCAGGGCGGGTTGTAACCATGCGGCGTAATACTTGTGTACGAGAGTTTCATCGTAACAAGGCGCTCTTCGTCGGCGGGTAGAGGAAGACCGCTCGTCAGCAGTGTAAGATCGAGCCATATTTGTCGAAGTTGTTTGAACACGGGCGCGCTGTCCAGGAGTAATTCTCGTCCAGTGTCGCGCGGTCCGCTCATCGACACCTGGATCTTTTCGCTGCACGGGTATGCAAGGCGAAAAGTATACTGCTCCTGAGAGCACTCTTGGTCGTCGGCGATGATAAACGTCGCAGATTTGAGGTATCGCATGGCAATTGCTGTGCGGAGTCCACGACAAATCCACGATTGGATCACTCGGGCATTCGCACCAGTTTGCCCGCCCGCGCTGAGCTCGAGACACGGACACGCGTGGCCGCCTCCAAGGTCCATTTTTTCGAAGCATTCCTCGGGAACGATCTTGCGCAGGTAAAGAATCGTGTAGACTGTGAGCTCGATGAACTTGGTCACAATATCGACCGACTGCGCCTCGCTCACCGTTGTGCACCGTTCGGGTCTCGATTCGCCACGCGACGCTCGAAGCATCTCATCGACCATGTCGCTCGTCGGCACCGCACCGTAGTCTTGATCGACCGAGAGCGCACGAAGCTTCTATGTTTTCGTGCGTACTAACGCGAGCTCGTGTGTGTTCTGATGAAGTACATACAGAGCAGTATACCGACTCGGTGCTTGAGCGCCTGCGGCCAAATGTGGTGTAGACACCACAGTCATGATGCTTCTAAGACGCACTTGGTTGATCAGTGGTTGGTTCGATTGAATATTTTGTTAATATATATTGTTCGGAGTGAGTCTTTAGTTTATTGGATCGCTGGCAAAACAGTTCCTACAGACAGGCTGGTACGGATAATTGCGGGGCGGTACAAGGAGCCGGAGATAGCGAAATGGCCGGAAAAGCCTCTCGTGTCATGAACGAGCGGCTAGATCAAGCAACTGGGTGAGGGCATCATTCGTTACAGTCAAAATGGGAGTTTGAGATTACGAGACTTTGTTCGGAACGGCCGTGCTTGGCCGAGGCGGTTGCGGGATTAGAATGCACGAGATTAGGAATTGGTCTTCCCGACAGAAATAATGCCCGCCCCTGTTCGCTGCCGCAATTAGTGTGCACGGCCACACGCCTCTCGACACGACGAGCGAATCTCGTAACGTGTCAATTAGTTCAGCTGGGGCTGGAATAAATCCGTGCACTTAATTCAGGACCTAAGCATGTGCAACAATAGCTTAAGAAAGAGAGACGTCCCACGAAGCGGCTTTCTTGCGCAAGGGCTGACGTGTCGAGCGAAGACCCCGCGGGCTGACGTGAAGAGCAAAGACCCAGACAATATTTTTGCCAATAAACACCAGACAATCCGAGACGCGATCGATGAACGCGGTGTTCGCAGCTGGGTCGGAATTGTTTGAAACAACCGAGGAGTTATAACCAAAGAAGAGTAAGTGCGGGACATGAGAACCACGCACCCGACATCATCACAATCTTGTCCTCTCTAGTTTCGCACGCACATCCAATAGGGATGATCGGCCACCCGACAATGTTCTGAAACGTTGGGGCTGAATGACCACACGCGCCAAAGCAGCTCCAACGATTGCGCACTATGACAGCACCAAGTTTGGATGTGCGTGAGCGCCCGTCTCTACCTCAAGCTCTAATCCGCTCAAGTTCGTGTGCCGAGAGTGACGGGCTTCGAATATTGGAGTCAGTCGCCCGTACAAGTCTGCAGACACCTGAGGAGTTGAAGACGTATTAGCAACTCCCAGGCCTTGGTAGCTACGATTGATGGTGTCACGTGTACGAAGTCCTCGGTCCATTAGTTTAGACTCCTGGACTGTGCCGATTGATTTTGCACCCGTGGGCAACCAGCGAGTCGCACTTGTGGCAAGTCCAGCGATCCGACGTTTGATCTGAATGAACGAAGCGTGTGAACCAGCAATTGGATAGCCCACAGATAGAATACACACCGTGGAAATTCCACGCTCGGCTGAAGTCTCGCAACGTGGCCACTACCACGTGCGCGCTGCACGTTTCGGGTCAATCACGCGCACTAGACTTGAGACAACCGAACAGCTCGACACATCGAAACAACTGCGAAACGCATCGCCAAGTAGCCATGATTGATGGTGTCTTGCATGCGAAGTCCTCAGCCCCAAAGATCTGACTCCTAGAGTGTGTGGTCGCGCGTGCGCACAACGGTTGCACGGACCAGGTCCTGGATTTAATGAACTGAAAATAGCAAATCCAGAGATAGGAGGTTGGATCTGAATTGCTGACACATCTGAACAAGTACGCCGATAGCCTGCACATAGAATGCGCACTGCGGAGTCGCATACTCGCGGGCTGACGCCTCGAACTGATCCACGACCGTTTCCGCGCGAACACGTGTCCGACAATCAGACGCGCGAAATTCAAACGAAACGCTCACAGCAGAGCCAGAACCGCAATCAATCCACTGAGCAAACACACTCGACGAGTAGGGGGGCGAACAAGAGAACCACGCACGCGTCGTCACCACGACCTGGTGCTGTCGGCTATTCGCGGTGCTGTGCGCGGGCATCACAAGAGATCGTCGAGTCCTTTAACACGCAAAGACATCGGGTCTGAATCACCGCGCACGCCAACACGGCTCCAACTACTGTGCATCGCAAGATCGCACAATATAGGCTAGTGAGGGAGACGTTCAGAATCTCAAGCTCTTACTTCCGCAGTTTGCGCGCGTGAAATTCGTGGAGTCAATCGCGTGGAACTAATCAGAGACAGCTCAAGAGCAGAGCAAATTATACGCGAGGCCCTTCGGAACGCATCTAGTAGTAGCTCGGAGTATTGGCCTCGCGCCTCGAGAGTCCGCAGCTCAAATACTCAGTCACGTGTAGTTCGCGCGCGCGGCCATCCCGTAGCATGTATCAACAACCGGGCCGACGATATTAGTGCCAAATCCAACGATCCATCGTTGGATCTGCGTGGCTAAACACATCTGAAAGAATAAACCGATAACCTATAGATAGAATAATACAAGCGGTGGAGGCGCCTTCGCCCGGGCTGACGTCTCGAACTGAGACCACTACAGTTCATGCGCGAACATCCGCGCGAACGACCGTCCGACAAACCTACGCGTAGGAGTCGAAAGAATGTGTTCGCAGCTCATTCGGGTTCGTTTCGAGGAACAGAACGAACTCATTTGAAGCAAGTAGGCAAGGGACTAGAGAACTACGCGGACGTTGCCGCCACAACCAGATCCTCTCGATCTCGTGCGCGCAACTATTTTTTACAAAAAAGGTCGGTGCTGACAACGCTGCTCAGAGACCTCGAGCCCGAATGACCACACATGTCAACTCAACCTCGACGATTGCGAGTCGCTAGAACACGGATCCTAGAAACAAGTGTGTGCTGTTTGCTGCCCAAAGCTCAAACTCAAGCGATTCGCGCGCGCGCGCCGAACGCATTTAATTCTATCAATTATCCACCACAGTCTTTATATACATGCGAAGAGCTGAGCGACGCCTAAGCTCATCTGCTAATAGCTTGGAGTGATGGCGTGACGTTCTCCAAGTTCGCAACCCACAAGTTCAGTCACATACAGTGCGCGCGCGTGCGCGCGCGCGTGGGACTGTCATGAATCGCGCCGCACACTAGTGGCGAATCCAGCGATCCCAGCTAGGATCTGGAGAGCGGAACACGTAAATAAAGAAACTGACAGCCTACACACATAATGTACACGTCGTGGAGTCGCATACCTTCGGGTTGACGTCTCGAACTGAGAAACTGAGACCTCTTGAGTTTGCCGCGCGCAAACGCTAGCGACAGCCAGTCGTATGCGAAAGTCGAACCCCGTGTTCGCAGCTGAGTCGGGGTCGTTTCGAGCATCCGAGCGAAGACTCTTGAAGCGATATGGGATGACCCGAGAATGAATAACCCACACGTCGTCGCCACAACGCAGAACTCTCGACCCCGCGCGCGGTTCCGCGGAGACGGTTTGAAGTGACAATGCGCGGAGACTTCGAAACTGAATGACCACCCATATAAAAGCAAGTCCAACGATTTCGAATCCTTGGAGCAATACTGCAGAATTGCGTGCGTCGTTGAAATCTCCTAGCTCCAACTCCTGCCCAACTCCTGCAGCTGGTTTGCGATGTGCGGGGCTTCGGACGTAAAGAGAAATCGCACAGAAGTGTTAAGATGCATACGAAAGCAGAGCATGTCTTGGAAACTTTAAGAGCATCGTCTAGGGGCAAGGAGTTCCGGCGTCTCGTATGCCAAGTCCGCAGCCCAGGAGTCTTGGCTTCTGCTTACAACTACCCGTTCCTATCTGCTTGTTTGTGCGAGTGTCACGTCGTGCTCTTTGGACTGTGCTCGATGCTTTAAACGACATTTCATAAAGTCGCCCGTGCGCGGGATGTGGACGCAGGTCGCCCTTAGTAGCCGAGGCTAGGAGCAGCACAGTTCAGTTCTTTGTCTCACGAGCGACGGCGAGGTGCTACACGTTTTATTATGTTATTCTAAGGGAGTCTCGAGCTATGTTGGGGCGCGAGGACTTGGCTCGGGAGTAATACGAAGCATTCCGGCGCACAGCGTGCTCCTATCTAGCGCAAGACACATAAAATAGCGCAATGAGCTGCGGGAGGGCGTAGCTATTAGGGGCTTCGCGGAGGTTTCGTCCGCCCAGATGCATTTAGGACGCGAAGGCACATTGATGCATAAACTAATTGGGGACCAGGTGCGGAAAAGCCTTGGCAATCTGAGATAACGAGGAGAAAGCAATCGACGGGATGCCCGGACTCCAGAATGTGACTTGGGTCCCCTGGGCCTGCACTCTCCAACCGTTCGCCATGAGCTTCTTGGTGAAGTAATCGTTTCCCGACTTTGATTTGATCGAGTTTCCGTGCTTCTTTCTTCCTCGCACGGGAATTGGGAGTTCAGGACCAAGAAGAGCTGGTCTCGTAGCGCCTAGGATGCGAATACCACGAACTTTTGGCACAATTTTTGGAAGTGGTTTCGCCACCCCGTATCGCTCTCGTCGCGCGATGGGGCGGGAAGGCAAGACCTCGACGCGAGCCTCGAACCGTTCGCGTTCTGCGATATCAAGCGCTAACCAGGCAGCTTTGGCATCCTCCGCGCTAAGTTGACTTTGACACTCTCTGCGCCATAGCTCCGCCGCGCGGCTCAATTGTGTCGAAGGCTCGTCGACTGCAATCCTCTTTGCCGAAGGTTGTGATCTCACAACTTCCTTTCGCTTCAGCGAGGGGCTCGAGTTTGCGGCGGTACTGTCCTGCGAGAGCTCTGCGGGTCCCTGCTCGAAGGTGTCCCCGCAACCTCCCGTATTATGCTCCCGCGATGGCGTTGTCTCGCAAGATTGTTCGACCGTGCCCTTCGGCGCTTCCGGGAGATCATCGAGTTCCTCTGCAGCACTCAGCACGCTCGAAGCATCGCCCAAGCTGATCTCGTCGTCCGCGGCGCTGTCTGAATTCATTCTTTCTCTCAAGAGCGTTCGTTAGTTTGCGACAAAATCGATCGGTTAGTAGAGCAAACCGTTGCTCAAAGCAACGATCTTGTGAATTTATCTCTTACCCTCATCACTTCTGAAACTTCTGCATACCCCTCTCTCCTTCTCTCGCCCCCACCTGCGACCCTTAGAGTTTAGGACGTCACACTCCGTCGCACGTACATCCGGCGGCAGCATGCGCACAACGTGCGGGCGGGGACCCTCATCTCTTCTTCGCCTGCCCCGCGGCTCGACGATGACCCCGACTAGGCCTCGGCATACATTTGCCTTGCAGGCACCACTCACGTCCTCACACAACCCCCAAAACCACCGAACGCCCTTCGTGCTCACGTTCGCATCCCCCCTCTTAGCAGTCGACCATGAAATTCCCTTAGAGTTTGACCACCGAACACAACTCACGCTCACACTCCTCCTCTTAGCAGTCCACCTTAAAATTTAAGTGCGCTTAGAGTTCATCCAGCCACTCACACATTCCCGAACCAATGAGCGCCCTGCGTGCTCACACTCGCACTCCTCCTCGTAGCAGCCAACGTACAAATGCCCTTTGATTTTTCTCTTTGACCCTGGTCTCACGCACGCACGGTCGCGATGGAGGATGGTGCCCCTTCTGAACTCGCCTTGCGCCGTCCCGGTTGGCACCTGTTCGCCTCCCGGGCGGACGGTTGGCAGGCGGAACTTCGCAGTGGGACGGGGTGGCGCAAAAAAATAAATAAGAAGTAAGGTGACGACGGAGTTGATCTCCAGCCAAAACGTGTCGCATGGCGACAGGCACTCAATTTCAACTAAATTCTCCATTCTACGCCTCCTGTCTAAACGCTCTCTGATTCTGATCCAGCGTGCTAGGGCCGTGGGATTAGCCTACGCCCCGCGTACTGAGCTGGCCCATAGTTCGTATTGCGCGAACACAAGCTACACGCTGCTCTCGCTTCAAGTTGACTCGTTGTACGAGTTGTCACTCTCTGATAGTCACGTGGTGGTTGTCCACGAGAGGCAGGGGTTGCAGCCTGGGGAAATTACGAGGGCTCGCTCACTTTTGGCAGCGCTTGACAATCCCCCGAATCCTTCGAGCTCACTCACCCCCTCGCGCGCTGTCTCACCGCCTTTGCCACTTTATTAAGCAGTCGACGTTTAAAAATACCCGAATCCGTTCAGAATAATAAGTTCAGTCTGTATTGTGCAACACGAAATTCTCCAGTCCAATTTTTTTCACGAGATTTCAGTGGTCGGCCCGAATCAGTTCAATACACTCTTTCAGCATCAAAATGCGCACCTTGTGGGTGCTTTTGACCATTCGGTGGTTATTCAGCCAGCCTCATCGGCCCACCAAGCACACCACGACAACGTGGCACGCCCCCTCGACATCGAGAGATCACGATTCGATTCTCCCGCAACATTTCGCTCTTCGGCCTGCAGCATTCGGGCGGTGGGCATTCATCGGGGTCGCAGTCGCACTCTTGATGACAATCTCATACCGTCGCGAGCAGCGATGCACTGAGCGAGATCTGAGCTCGACACGCAACTACCACACCAACATCGGCTCACAGCAGACCCCGCCACCTTTTCTTGACGAACTCCAACGGTTCGAGGCTTGCCTCGAAACGCACCTGCGCGAGCTCGAGGCAGCCTGTGAAAATGAGACAGATTTGGCATCCGATGTCAGCTCAGACATCGCAGACCTTGATTTTCTATAACTATCTAGTCGACACGAATAAGACTCGCCACGGTTAGACGAATGTCTTCGATGTGCGCGTGCAATTCGATAATATATGTTGTGGCGAAGACGCGTGCTTGATTCTCTAGTTTTCCAGCAATGCTTTCAGCATGATTTATCAGCTGCTTGAAGCGATTCCGAAGCAACTGCGAACACCTCGTTCAACTCCGACGAGGCGGATTGGTGGACAGGAGGTCACTGAAAACTATTGTGTTCACAATTTGCGACGTCAGCAAAGGCGAAGGCTACTTCCCAGTGTGTATTTTATCCGAAGGCTACGGGCTGTTTTATTTGACTCGTTCGGATGAGCTGAGCCAGATCCCACCTCCGATATATCTGGATTTGCCACAAATCCACGGGTTTGCCGTTGACATGTGTGCGCGCGCGCATACCAGGAGTCTGAACTCCTGGGTTGCGGGCCAGTGGTGACACCATCACTTCTAGCTCTTTAGGCGAAGCGAGATGAGCTTGCTTAGGTGTATTCAGCGTTTCGGATGTCTCAAGACTGGAGCGCGCGACTGATTCGAACATGCAAAGCCTGTCGCCTACGGCGCTGGAGACTAGTGTTTTGAATCAAGCGATGCAAAGTGGGATCTGCAAGATCAAACACGTCTGAACAAGTAGATCGATAGGCCATAAATAGATTAAACGCTCCCAAGTCGCCTACGCCCGGGGTGACGTCTCGACCCGAGTCCACTACCATTGCGGTGTGTGAACACACGCCCGACGACGTATGCTCATTGTGAGTGCCGCCATGTATGGAGTTTTCGATAACATGCGACACTCGAAGTCTAATTCGTACTCAAAATATTCCCACGTCTGTTAGCCACGACCGATAAACTCGTTGAGCGCTAGCTAGCTGTGATTCCGTGCGCTCGTCTAGCTGACGTTAGTCTCTGAGAGGCCGGCACCATTCAGCAAGACAAATAGTTGTAGTTGGGACTCGGACTGGTTGTTTCTTATATCGAGGCGGTGTGGCGCGGTGGTGCGAGGGTAAACCGCGACGGTCAATTTTTGTGCGTCGTCATTGGTGTGCGCGGTCAAAATCGTCGTGGTGTGCGCACATGCGCAATGAAATCGTGGCATGAAGTTAGACATCGGTAAGCTTTGGACGGATGGATATTTTGAGCTCGAGAGCGAGAACGACTTCTTCGAGACATTCAGCGCGACGTGCCACGTCGACAAGGAAAAGCCCGATAAACTTCATTCTTGTCTATTCTATTTCTATTGCAAGGGACAAGCTCTTAAGCTCCTTCAATCGCGTCGACGATCCCTGCAGCTACTATGGAGAAGAGGCAGTCGCCTGCGCGCGCTCGCATGCTTCAAAAAAGTCTCAGACAGGACGACAAGCGCCTGTGTATGTCTCGGCGCGACAAATAGACACAGGAGTGCTACCTTTAGGCATGAAGGCTGAATGCTCAAGCGTGGCCTTTTTTTGCTGTGCGCGCCCTTTGCGCAACCAGATTCGCATCGGGGCGCTATGAGCTAGGACTGGCCCGCCGCAGGGCTTGACGGTGGCCCCGCCCATGCCGAAAGCCTCGGGAACTGTGGAGACCTGATTCGTGACCACGACGGCGCAGTCGAACTCGTCAGCAAGCTGCTTGAGCCAACGAAGGTGACTGTTAAGGGCTTGCTGTCGTGCCGCAAGCTCTCCGCGGCCAGCATACTCGGCGCGCAGGTGGGTCATGATATTATCCACAATGATGAGACGAAACTCGCCACTCGGTGGATCTGCAAGCACGCGAGTCGCCGCGGTTGCGATTTCGCATTGATGATCGAAGCTGGTGGCCTTGATCACGACAATGTTCCCCAGAATTTGCTGTGGGTCTGCGCC
The DNA here is from genome assembly GCA_029834535.1 of Chrysophaeum taylorii. NCBI lineage: Eukaryota > Pelagophyceae > Pelagomonadales > Pelagomonadaceae > Chrysophaeum > Chrysophaeum taylorii. Next base: position 28,023 of record JAQMWT010000639.1, on the reverse strand, counting down.
GTGGTACTCTCGGACGAAACAGCATATCACGGCGATCCTCACCGAAACCAACGGCCTCCGCGATCTGCTGGATTCGGTCTGGACGGAACGTCTGATCTGTGTCGATGTACAGCGCGCAGCCCTCGGCGCCACCTTGGTCTCGAGCGAATTGAGTCCGCACGCACAGCGCGTGGCAGAGTTGAGTCTTGCCCGTTCCGCTGTCGCCGTACACCTCAGTGATAGTCTTCGTCTCAACGCCACCACCTGAAGCAGCTCGACTGACGTCGACACGTCCAACCCCGGGTCCAATCTCACCGATGAGCGCGTCGAGCGCGGCGCTGCCGGTCGTAATCTTGGTCTTCATCGATTGCACGAGGTCCAGACCCGAGGCGAAGACGACGCCGGACTTACCGTCGATCAGTTTGGCTTTCTTGCGCAAGAAGTCGGCGCGCTCTGTCGAAAGCCCTGGCACTTCGATCAGTTCTCGCATCGACGCGCTTGCAACGAGCCCAACAGTCGTCAGTCCGCGCTGCGCGCTATCTGTCGGGCAAGCAGTCAGAAAGCCAACAAGAGCGCACCTTCCGTAGCTTGGAGATCTCCCCTGCGTGTGCACCGTGGGCGGCGAGGTCCTCGACATGCAGGAACGTGACGGGCGTGTCGATGTCGTCCTCGTCTTCGAGCACTTCTTCTTCGTTGACCAAACGGTTGTTGGCATCGGCCTGCTCAACAGGTTCGGCGCGCGCCGTCGCAGGCTCCGTCTCGCACAAGGCTCCCGCGTTAAAGTCCATCATCGTTAATGAGCAATCAGCCTTTTCTCGCTCGTGATGTTAGGCCGTTAATGCCTCCTTTGTAGTACTTGAGCGCAGTATAAGTGTTGTACCAATTCTGGGAGTTACACATACGTCTAGCCGCATACACGCACGTAATTTGTTGATGTTGCAGTCCGTTTCCATGTCGGATAGTCATCTCCTGGTTGACGATAGCACTAGATCGTCGCATCTCTGGTACACTGGGCTGCAGCCAATGATCGTTCGGCGCCGCCGACGACGTGACCTCACCGCGGCCTCCACCACTGTGAATGAAATTCGGCTAGCTTCGCTCCGGTCGAACAACAAGGAACTTGCCGCAGAAGTCGCGCGTCTCAAGTTAGAAAGAATTCGATACGAACGCCAGATTTCTGCCCTGACAAGAGAGCTTCTCAAGGTGCGCACGGGTGCCGCGATTTCGAACAAGATGGTGCAATCAGAGTCTATCAGCTCGTCTGAAAGACCCAGCTCTCTCAACGAGCATCAAACGCACCCACTATCCGCCACAGCCACTCATAGACCCGCGAGAAGCACGCGCGTCGTGTCGTACGCGGAACCGTCGCTCAAAATCAAGATGAGGCAACCTTGATGCGTTGCTTAGGGAAATCCTGGCGCTCGTGCATATCCGCGAGGAGCTGCACCGAAAATCTTGCGACGTCTTCGAGCTGAGACAGGCATTGAAGAGGACTACGGCGCCCTTTTGGCGCCCTCTTGCCAACCTTAACATAGGGTGTCTAGCTAAGTAGTCTAATCACCGTGACACTATCGGAGACACAAGGGAATTCGAGAGGCCGCGAGAGGCTATCGAGGCATCGATAACAGGTCTTCGGGAGAGTCAATGGTGACAATATAAGGTGAGAATAGCTGAGGTGTAACGTCGTAATCGCATGGAGAGTCTCGCTTACCTTGTTGGGTCAGTGACTGCGCGGTCTGTAGAGTCTCGTGTTCAACAATGCGCGGCTTGGTCATTTCGGTTTGTCGAGGCCAGTAATCTCCTCGGCCTGACCCGGAGGCGCGGTGCGGTTGCGTTTGGACTCGCCTAGTCTGGTTCTTTTGGTGACGTTATTGGATTCGCGTGCGTTTTGCTTGCATTGTTGATCTTCTCGAATGAAGCAAGCACCAGCAATTTCATTCTCTTGGGCACGTGATGATCCAACTCCGCCTCCAAACTTCCCATAGTCTTCGAACGATGTGGGGTCAAAATTCATGCACCGTAGCAGGCGACGCGCACGTGCAGCACTTGCTTTACTCATTGTAAGACGTATTAAGACACAGCTTTAGATAGATGCAGCAATCTAGAACACTTGCAAAGCGCACAATTTGCGAGTGATATGCGGGATCTGAAACGGCGACCCTCTAGTCCGCGCAAGTGTGTTTATGCTCGGCTCTTCACACCCACAGCGCAATGATTCCTGCGTCCCTCATGGTTATGACTCGGTGGTCTGAGCGCGAAACAGGTACACGTGTCTGAGTCATTGAATCTCGAGAACAACACATTTACACTCCAAAAGTCGATAGCAGGAGAGCACATTCATTTTCAAACGCAAAGTTGTGACGCGCAACTCCGAGCCCTGCAACTCATCGATTGGCCCTGCGAGGTTCCCGTATTCTACGCACCCGATCACTCGAGCGATTTAAGTATATCCGAAGAGCTTGCCCTCGAGCGCAAACCTAGCAGAGGTGTTGGGGAACGTGAGTTGCGTGCTCGAAATAGGTTATTCGCGACTGAGGGAGGTAGAATGCAGAGTGATAGGAGCGCAGTGCGCGTGCTGATTGTAGTTTCGTCTGCGGATCGGATGATCTTGCGCGAGGTACCGCGCTCGCCAGTATCAGGGAGTGCATAAGCGTCTGGGTTTGAGACCCGCGCAACGTCGTAGTGCAAGGCAACGACATAGAACAGAGGGTCAGCAGAGGTCGGGTTGTGTGAAGGAGATGGGCTCTCGACACATGGTGTAGCGCATGTACTTCGTGACCTGTGAATCCTGCGAGCTCACGACGTGGTAATACGGGTCTTGAGTGTCGGTTAGCGAGTGCTCAACGCACGTTGAACCTGGCGGTGACAACAGTTCGCCAGCCAGGCTGCGCGGCCTTTTTCTCGACGAGTTCAATTCCGACGCGTGCCCGTAGACCTCTAGGGTGTCGGGGCCAGCCGAGATACGCGTTTTTTCGTCGTCGTCTCCATCGTCGTCGTTGTTGCTTTTGTTGTTGTCAGCACTTGCGCACTCATCTAAATTGCATGTCTTATTGTTTGTTTGCCAACAATGGCTGGCGAGTGATGTGCCTTTCGAGGACCAGTTCGGCTGACCGTCGCGCAATGAGTCCGACAGACTTATTTGAGGTCCCTTGTACACCAGCTTGCAGCTGTGGTAGGCGCCGTTCAACCCTTCTCCTCCAACAGCGACGGACGAAGCAGGGCCCGAGTTGGCGAAGTCAAACGCATCGGCGGCGCACGTGCGAAAGCAGGGCGGGTTGTAACCATGCGGCGTAATACTTGTGTACGAGAGTTTCATCGTAACAAGGCGCTCTTCGTCGGCGGGTAGAGGAAGACCGCTCGTCAGCAGTGTAAGATCGAGCCATATTTGTCGAAGTTGTTTGAACACGGGCGCGCTGTCCAGGAGTAATTCTCGTCCAGTGTCGCGCGGTCCGCTCATCGACACCTGGATCTTTTCGCTGCACGGGTATGCAAGGCGAAAAGTATACTGCTCCTGAGAGCACTCTTGGTCGTCGGCGATGATAAACGTCGCAGATTTGAGGTATCGCATGGCAATTGCTGTGCGGAGTCCACGACAAATCCACGATTGGATCACTCGGGCATTCGCACCAGTTTGCCCGCCCGCGCTGAGCTCGAGACACGGACACGCGTGGCCGCCTCCAAGGTCCATTTTTTCGAAGCATTCCTCGGGAACGATCTTGCGCAGGTAAAGAATCGTGTAGACTGTGAGCTCGATGAACTTGGTCACAATATCGACCGACTGCGCCTCGCTCACCGTTGTGCACCGTTCGGGTCTCGATTCGCCACGCGACGCTCGAAGCATCTCATCGACCATGTCGCTCGTCGGCACCGCACCGTAGTCTTGATCGACCGAGAGCGCACGAAGCTTCTATGTTTTCGTGCGTACTAACGCGAGCTCGTGTGTGTTCTGATGAAGTACATACAGAGCAGTATACCGACTCGGTGCTTGAGCGCCTGCGGCCAAATGTGGTGTAGACACCACAGTCATGATGCTTCTAAGACGCACTTGGTTGATCAGTGGTTGGTTCGATTGAATATTTTGTTAATATATATTGTTCGGAGTGAGTCTTTAGTTTATTGGATCGCTGGCAAAACAGTTCCTACAGACAGGCTGGTACGGATAATTGCGGGGCGGTACAAGGAGCCGGAGATAGCGAAATGGCCGGAAAAGCCTCTCGTGTCATGAACGAGCGGCTAGATCAAGCAACTGGGTGAGGGCATCATTCGTTACAGTCAAAATGGGAGTTTGAGATTACGAGACTTTGTTCGGAACGGCCGTGCTTGGCCGAGGCGGTTGCGGGATTAGAATGCACGAGATTAGGAATTGGTCTTCCCGACAGAAATAATGCCCGCCCCTGTTCGCTGCCGCAATTAGTGTGCACGGCCACACGCCTCTCGACACGACGAGCGAATCTCGTAACGTGTCAATTAGTTCAGCTGGGGCTGGAATAAATCCGTGCACTTAATTCAGGACCTAAGCATGTGCAACAATAGCTTAAGAAAGAGAGACGTCCCACGAAGCGGCTTTCTTGCGCAAGGGCTGACGTGTCGAGCGAAGACCCCGCGGGCTGACGTGAAGAGCAAAGACCCAGACAATATTTTTGCCAATAAACACCAGACAATCCGAGACGCGATCGATGAACGCGGTGTTCGCAGCTGGGTCGGAATTGTTTGAAACAACCGAGGAGTTATAACCAAAGAAGAGTAAGTGCGGGACATGAGAACCACGCACCCGACATCATCACAATCTTGTCCTCTCTAGTTTCGCACGCACATCCAATAGGGATGATCGGCCACCCGACAATGTTCTGAAACGTTGGGGCTGAATGACCACACGCGCCAAAGCAGCTCCAACGATTGCGCACTATGACAGCACCAAGTTTGGATGTGCGTGAGCGCCCGTCTCTACCTCAAGCTCTAATCCGCTCAAGTTCGTGTGCCGAGAGTGACGGGCTTCGAATATTGGAGTCAGTCGCCCGTACAAGTCTGCAGACACCTGAGGAGTTGAAGACGTATTAGCAACTCCCAGGCCTTGGTAGCTACGATTGATGGTGTCACGTGTACGAAGTCCTCGGTCCATTAGTTTAGACTCCTGGACTGTGCCGATTGATTTTGCACCCGTGGGCAACCAGCGAGTCGCACTTGTGGCAAGTCCAGCGATCCGACGTTTGATCTGAATGAACGAAGCGTGTGAACCAGCAATTGGATAGCCCACAGATAGAATACACACCGTGGAAATTCCACGCTCGGCTGAAGTCTCGCAACGTGGCCACTACCACGTGCGCGCTGCACGTTTCGGGTCAATCACGCGCACTAGACTTGAGACAACCGAACAGCTCGACACATCGAAACAACTGCGAAACGCATCGCCAAGTAGCCATGATTGATGGTGTCTTGCATGCGAAGTCCTCAGCCCCAAAGATCTGACTCCTAGAGTGTGTGGTCGCGCGTGCGCACAACGGTTGCACGGACCAGGTCCTGGATTTAATGAACTGAAAATAGCAAATCCAGAGATAGGAGGTTGGATCTGAATTGCTGACACATCTGAACAAGTACGCCGATAGCCTGCACATAGAATGCGCACTGCGGAGTCGCATACTCGCGGGCTGACGCCTCGAACTGATCCACGACCGTTTCCGCGCGAACACGTGTCCGACAATCAGACGCGCGAAATTCAAACGAAACGCTCACAGCAGAGCCAGAACCGCAATCAATCCACTGAGCAAACACACTCGACGAGTAGGGGGGCGAACAAGAGAACCACGCACGCGTCGTCACCACGACCTGGTGCTGTCGGCTATTCGCGGTGCTGTGCGCGGGCATCACAAGAGATCGTCGAGTCCTTTAACACGCAAAGACATCGGGTCTGAATCACCGCGCACGCCAACACGGCTCCAACTACTGTGCATCGCAAGATCGCACAATATAGGCTAGTGAGGGAGACGTTCAGAATCTCAAGCTCTTACTTCCGCAGTTTGCGCGCGTGAAATTCGTGGAGTCAATCGCGTGGAACTAATCAGAGACAGCTCAAGAGCAGAGCAAATTATACGCGAGGCCCTTCGGAACGCATCTAGTAGTAGCTCGGAGTATTGGCCTCGCGCCTCGAGAGTCCGCAGCTCAAATACTCAGTCACGTGTAGTTCGCGCGCGCGGCCATCCCGTAGCATGTATCAACAACCGGGCCGACGATATTAGTGCCAAATCCAACGATCCATCGTTGGATCTGCGTGGCTAAACACATCTGAAAGAATAAACCGATAACCTATAGATAGAATAATACAAGCGGTGGAGGCGCCTTCGCCCGGGCTGACGTCTCGAACTGAGACCACTACAGTTCATGCGCGAACATCCGCGCGAACGACCGTCCGACAAACCTACGCGTAGGAGTCGAAAGAATGTGTTCGCAGCTCATTCGGGTTCGTTTCGAGGAACAGAACGAACTCATTTGAAGCAAGTAGGCAAGGGACTAGAGAACTACGCGGACGTTGCCGCCACAACCAGATCCTCTCGATCTCGTGCGCGCAACTATTTTTTACAAAAAAGGTCGGTGCTGACAACGCTGCTCAGAGACCTCGAGCCCGAATGACCACACATGTCAACTCAACCTCGACGATTGCGAGTCGCTAGAACACGGATCCTAGAAACAAGTGTGTGCTGTTTGCTGCCCAAAGCTCAAACTCAAGCGATTCGCGCGCGCGCGCCGAACGCATTTAATTCTATCAATTATCCACCACAGTCTTTATATACATGCGAAGAGCTGAGCGACGCCTAAGCTCATCTGCTAATAGCTTGGAGTGATGGCGTGACGTTCTCCAAGTTCGCAACCCACAAGTTCAGTCACATACAGTGCGCGCGCGTGCGCGCGCGCGTGGGACTGTCATGAATCGCGCCGCACACTAGTGGCGAATCCAGCGATCCCAGCTAGGATCTGGAGAGCGGAACACGTAAATAAAGAAACTGACAGCCTACACACATAATGTACACGTCGTGGAGTCGCATACCTTCGGGTTGACGTCTCGAACTGAGAAACTGAGACCTCTTGAGTTTGCCGCGCGCAAACGCTAGCGACAGCCAGTCGTATGCGAAAGTCGAACCCCGTGTTCGCAGCTGAGTCGGGGTCGTTTCGAGCATCCGAGCGAAGACTCTTGAAGCGATATGGGATGACCCGAGAATGAATAACCCACACGTCGTCGCCACAACGCAGAACTCTCGACCCCGCGCGCGGTTCCGCGGAGACGGTTTGAAGTGACAATGCGCGGAGACTTCGAAACTGAATGACCACCCATATAAAAGCAAGTCCAACGATTTCGAATCCTTGGAGCAATACTGCAGAATTGCGTGCGTCGTTGAAATCTCCTAGCTCCAACTCCTGCCCAACTCCTGCAGCTGGTTTGCGATGTGCGGGGCTTCGGACGTAAAGAGAAATCGCACAGAAGTGTTAAGATGCATACGAAAGCAGAGCATGTCTTGGAAACTTTAAGAGCATCGTCTAGGGGCAAGGAGTTCCGGCGTCTCGTATGCCAAGTCCGCAGCCCAGGAGTCTTGGCTTCTGCTTACAACTACCCGTTCCTATCTGCTTGTTTGTGCGAGTGTCACGTCGTGCTCTTTGGACTGTGCTCGATGCTTTAAACGACATTTCATAAAGTCGCCCGTGCGCGGGATGTGGACGCAGGTCGCCCTTAGTAGCCGAGGCTAGGAGCAGCACAGTTCAGTTCTTTGTCTCACGAGCGACGGCGAGGTGCTACACGTTTTATTATGTTATTCTAAGGGAGTCTCGAGCTATGTTGGGGCGCGAGGACTTGGCTCGGGAGTAATACGAAGCATTCCGGCGCACAGCGTGCTCCTATCTAGCGCAAGACACATAAAATAGCGCAATGAGCTGCGGGAGGGCGTAGCTATTAGGGGCTTCGCGGAGGTTTCGTCCGCCCAGATGCATTTAGGACGCGAAGGCACATTGATGCATAAACTAATTGGGGACCAGGTGCGGAAAAGCCTTGGCAATCTGAGATAACGAGGAGAAAGCAATCGACGGGATGCCCGGACTCCAGAATGTGACTTGGGTCCCCTGGGCCTGCACTCTCCAACCGTTCGCCATGAGCTTCTTGGTGAAGTAATCGTTTCCCGACTTTGATTTGATCGAGTTTCCGTGCTTCTTTCTTCCTCGCACGGGAATTGGGAGTTCAGGACCAAGAAGAGCTGGTCTCGTAGCGCCTAGGATGCGAATACCACGAACTTTTGGCACAATTTTTGGAAGTGGTTTCGCCACCCCGTATCGCTCTCGTCGCGCGATGGGGCGGGAAGGCAAGACCTCGACGCGAGCCTCGAACCGTTCGCGTTCTGCGATATCAAGCGCTAACCAGGCAGCTTTGGCATCCTCCGCGCTAAGTTGACTTTGACACTCTCTGCGCCATAGCTCCGCCGCGCGGCTCAATTGTGTCGAAGGCTCGTCGACTGCAATCCTCTTTGCCGAAGGTTGTGATCTCACAACTTCCTTTCGCTTCAGCGAGGGGCTCGAGTTTGCGGCGGTACTGTCCTGCGAGAGCTCTGCGGGTCCCTGCTCGAAGGTGTCCCCGCAACCTCCCGTATTATGCTCCCGCGATGGCGTTGTCTCGCAAGATTGTTCGACCGTGCCCTTCGGCGCTTCCGGGAGATCATCGAGTTCCTCTGCAGCACTCAGCACGCTCGAAGCATCGCCCAAGCTGATCTCGTCGTCCGCGGCGCTGTCTGAATTCATTCTTTCTCTCAAGAGCGTTCGTTAGTTTGCGACAAAATCGATCGGTTAGTAGAGCAAACCGTTGCTCAAAGCAACGATCTTGTGAATTTATCTCTTACCCTCATCACTTCTGAAACTTCTGCATACCCCTCTCTCCTTCTCTCGCCCCCACCTGCGACCCTTAGAGTTTAGGACGTCACACTCCGTCGCACGTACATCCGGCGGCAGCATGCGCACAACGTGCGGGCGGGGACCCTCATCTCTTCTTCGCCTGCCCCGCGGCTCGACGATGACCCCGACTAGGCCTCGGCATACATTTGCCTTGCAGGCACCACTCACGTCCTCACACAACCCCCAAAACCACCGAACGCCCTTCGTGCTCACGTTCGCATCCCCCTCTTAGCAGTCGACCATGAAATTCCCTTAGAGTTTGACCACCGAACACAACTCACGCTCACACTCCTCCTCTTAGCAGTCCACCTTAAAATTTAAGTGCGCTTAGAGTTCATCCAGCCACTCACACATTCCCGAACCAATGAGCGCCCTGCGTGCTCACACTCGCACTCCTCCTCGTAGCAGCCAACGTACAAATGCCCTTTGATTTTTCTCTTTGACCCTGGTCTCACGCACGCACGGTCGCGATGGAGGATGGTGCCCCTTCTGAACTCGCCTTGCGCCGTCCCGGTTGGCACCTGTTCGCCTCCCGGGCGGACGGTTGGCAGGCGGAACTTCGCAGTGGGACGGGGTGGCGCAAAAAAATAAATAAGAAGTAAGGTGACGACGGAGTTGATCTCCAGCCAAAACGTGTCGCATGGCGACAGGCACTCAATTTCAACTAAATTCTCCATTCTACGCCTCCTGTCTAAACGCTCTCTGATTCTGATCCAGCGTGCTAGGGCCGTGGGATTAGCCTACGCCCCGCGTACTGAGCTGGCCCATAGTTCGTATTGCGCGAACACAAGCTACACGCTGCTCTCGCTTCAAGTTGACTCGTTGTACGAGTTGTCACTCTCTGATAGTCACGTGGTGGTTGTCCACGAGAGGCAGGGGTTGCAGCCTGGGGAAATTACGAGGGCTCGCTCACTTTTGGCAGCGCTTGACAATCCCCCGAATCCTTCGAGCTCACTCACCCCCTCGCGCGCTGTCTCACCGCCTTTGCCACTTTATTAAGCAGTCGACGTTTAAAAATACCCGAATCCGTTCAGAATAATAAGTTCAGTCTGTATTGTGCAACACGAAATTCTCCAGTCCAATTTTTTTCACGAGATTTCAGTGGTCGGCCCGAATCAGTTCAATACACTCTTTCAGCATCAAAATGCGCACCTTGTGGGTGCTTTTGACCATTCGGTGGTTATTCAGCCAGCCTCATCGGCCCACCAAGCACACCACGACAACGTGGCACGCCCCCTCGACATCGAGAGATCACGATTCGATTCTCCCGCAACATTTCGCTCTTCGGCCTGCAGCATTCGGGCGGTGGGCATTCATCGGGGTCGCAGTCGCACTCTTGATGACAATCTCATACCGTCGCGAGCAGCGATGCACTGAGCGAGATCTGAGCTCGACACGCAACTACCACACCAACATCGGCTCACAGCAGACCCCGCCACCTTTTCTTGACGAACTCCAACGGTTCGAGGCTTGCCTCGAAACGCACCTGCGCGAGCTCGAGGCAGCCTGTGAAAATGAGACAGATTTGGCATCCGATGTCAGCTCAGACATCGCAGACCTTGATTTTCTATAACTATCTAGTCGACACGAATAAGACTCGCCACGGTTAGACGAATGTCTTCGATGTGCGCGTGCAATTCGATAATATATGTTGTGGCGAAGACGCGTGCTTGATTCTCTAGTTTTCCAGCAATGCTTTCAGCATGATTTATCAGCTGCTTGAAGCGATTCCGAAGCAACTGCGAACACCTCGTTCAACTCCGACGAGGCGGATTGGTGGACAGGAGGTCACTGAAAACTATTGTGTTCACAATTTGCGACGTCAGCAAAGGCGAAGGCTACTTCCCAGTGTGTATTTTATCCGAAGGCTACGGGCTGTTTTATTTGACTCGTTCGGATGAGCTGAGCCAGATCCCACCTCCGATATATCTGGATTTGCCACAAATCCACGGGTTTGCCGTTGACATGTGTGCGCGCGCGCATACCAGGAGTCTGAACTCCTGGGTTGCGGGCCAGTGGTGACACCATCACTTCTAGCTCTTTAGGCGAAGCGAGATGAGCTTGCTTAGGTGTATTCAGCGTTTCGGATGTCTCAAGACTGGAGCGCGCGACTGATTCGAACATGCAAAGCCTGTCGCCTACGGCGCTGGAGACTAGTGTTTTGAATCAAGCGATGCAAAGTGGGATCTGCAAGATCAAACACGTCTGAACAAGTAGATCGATAGGCCATAAATAGATTAAACGCTCCCAAGTCGCCTACGCCCGGGGTGACGTCTCGACCCGAGTCCACTACCATTGCGGTGTGTGAACACACGCCCGACGACGTATGCTCATTGTGAGTGCCGCCATGTATGGAGTTTTCGATAACATGCGACACTCGAAGTCTAATTCGTACTCAAAATATTCCCACGTCTGTTAGCCACGACCGATAAACTCGTTGAGCGCTAGCTAGCTGTGATTCCGTGCGCTCGTCTAGCTGACGTTAGTCTCTGAGAGGCCGGCACCATTCAGCAAGACAAATAGTTGTAGTTGGGACTCGGACTGGTTGTTTCTTATATCGAGGCGGTGTGGCGCGGTGGTGCGAGGGTAAACCGCGACGGTCAATTTTTGTGCGTCGTCATTGGTGTGCGCGGTCAAAATCGTCGTGGTGTGCGCACATGCGCAATGAAATCGTGGCATGAAGTTAGACATCGGTAAGCTTTGGACGGATGGATATTTTGAGCTCGAGAGCGAGAACGACTTCTTCGAGACATTCAGCGCGACGTGCCACGTCGACAAGGAAAAGCCCGATAAACTTCATTCTTGTCTATTCTATTTCTATTGCAAGGGACAAGCTCTTAAGCTCCTTCAATCGCGTCGACGATCCCTGCAGCTACTATGGAGAAGAGGCAGTCGCCTGCGCGCGCTCGCATGCTTCAAAAAAGTCTCAGACAGGACGACAAGCGCCTGTGTATGTCTCGGCGCGACAAATAGACACAGGAGTGCTACCTTTAGGCATGAAGGCTGAATGCTCAAGCGTGGCCTTTTTTTGCTGTGCGCGCCCTTTGCGCAACCAGATTCGCATCGGGGCGCTATGAGCTAGGACTGGCCCGCCGCAGGGCTTGACGGTGGCCCCGCCCATGCCGAAAGCCTCGGGAACTGTGGAGACCTGATTCGTGACCACGACGGCGCAGTCGAACTCGTCAGCAAGCTGCTTGAGCCAACGAAGGTGACTGTTAAGGGCTTGCTGTCGTGCCGCAAGCTCTCCGCGGCCAGCATACTCGGCGCGCAGGTGGGTCATGATATTATCCACAATGATGAGACGAAACTCGCCACTCGGTGGATCTGCAAGCACGCGAGTCGCCGCGGTTGCGATTTCGCATTGATGATCGAAGCTGGTGGCCTTGATCACGACAATGTTCCCCAGAATTTGCTGTGGGTCTGCGCCGTGGTACTCTCGGACGAAACAGCATATCACGGCGATCCTCACCGAAACCAACGGCCTCCGCGATCTGCTGGATTCGGTCTGGACGGAACGTCTGATCTGTGTCGATGTACAGCGCGCAGCCCTCGGCGCCACCTTGGTCTCGAGCGAATTGAGTCCGCACGCACAGCGCGTGGCAGAGTTGAGTCTTGCCCGTTCCGCTGTCGCCGTACACCTCAGTGATAGTCTTCGTCTCAACGCCACCACCTGAAGCAGCTCGACTGACGTCGACACGTCCAACCCCGGGTCCAATCTCACCGATGAGCGCGTCGAGCGCGGCGCTGCCGGTCGTAATCTTGGTCTTCATCGATTGCACGAGGTCCAGACCCGAGGCGAAGACGACGCCGGACTTACCGTCGATCAGTTTGGCTTTCTTGCGCAAGAAGTCGGCGCGCTCTGTCGAAAGCCCTGGCACTTCGATCAGTTCTCGCATCGACGCGCTTGCAACGAGCCCAACAGTCGTCAGTCCGCGCTGCGCGCTATCTGTCGGGCAAGCAGTCAGAAAGCCAACAAGAGCGCACCTTCCGTAGCTTGGAGATCTCCCCTGCGTGTGCACCGTGGGCGGCGAGGTCCTCGACATGCAGGAACGTGACGGGCGTGTCGATGTCGTCCTCGTCTTCGAGCACTTCTTCTTCGTTGACCAAACGGTTGTTGGCATCGGCCTGCTCAACAGGTTCGGCGCGCGCCGTCGCAGGCTCCGTCTCGCACAAGGCTCCCGCGTTAAAGTCCATCATCGTTAATGAGCAATCAGCCTTTTCTCGCTCGTGATGTTAGGCCGTTAATGCCTCCTTTGTAGTACTTGAGCGCAGTATAAGTGTTGTACCAATTCTGGGAGTTACACATACGTCTAGCCGCATACACGCACGTAATTTGTTGATGTTGCAGTCCGTTTCCATGTCGGATAGTCATCTCCTGGTTGACGATAGCACTAGATCGTCGCATCTCTGGTACACTGGGCTGCAGCCAATGATCGTTCGGCGCCGCCGACGACGTGACCTCACCGCGGCCTCCACCACTGTGAATGAAATTCGGCTAGCTTCGCTCCGGTCGAACAACAAGGAACTTGCCGCAGAAGTCGCGCGTCTCAAGTTAGAAAGAATTCGATACGAACGCCAGATTTCTGCCCTGACAAGAGAGCTTCTCAAGGTGCGCACGGGTGCCGCGATTTCGAACAAGATGGTGCAATCAGAGTCTATCAGCTCGTCTGAAAGACCCAGCTCTCTCAACGAGCATCAAACGCACCCACTATCCGCCACAGCCACTCATAGACCCGCGAGAAGCACGCGCGTCGTGTCGTACGCGGAACCGTCGCTCAAAATCAAGATGAGGCAACCTTGATGCGTTGCTTAGGGGAAATCCTGGCGCTCGTGCATATCCGCGAGGAGCTGCACCGAAAATCTTGCGACGTCTTCGAGCTGAGACAGGCATTGAAGAGGACTACGGCGCCCTTTTGGCGCCCTCTTGCCAACCTTAACATAGGGTGTCTAGCTAAGTAGTCTAATCACCGTGACACTATCGGAGACACAAGGGAATTCGAGAGGCCGCGAGAGGCTATCGAGGCATCGATAACAGGTCTTCGGGAGAGTCAATGGTGACAATATAAGGTGAGAATAGCTGAGGTGTAACGTCGTAATCGCATGGAGAGTCTCGCTTACCTTGTTGGGTCAGTGACTGCGCGGTCTGTAGAGTCTCGTGTTCAACAATGCGCGGCTTGGTCATTTCGGTTTGTCGAGGCCAGTAATCTCCTCGGCCTGACCCGGAGGCGCGGTGCGGTTGCGTTTGGACTCGCCTAGTCTGGTTCTTTTGGTGACGTTATTGGATTCGCGTGCGTTTTGCTTGCATTGTTGATCTTCTCGAATGAAGCAAGCACCAGCAATTTCATTCTCTTGGGCACGTGATGATCCAACTCCGCCTCCAAACTTCCCATAGTCTTCGAACGATGTGGGGTCAAAATTCATGCACCGTAGCAGGCGACGCGCACGTGCAGCACTTGCTTTACTCATTGTAAGACGTATTAAGACACAGCTTTAGATAGATGCAGCAATCTAGAACACTTGCAAAGCGCACAATTTGCGAGTGATATGCGGGATCTGAAACGGCGACCCTCTAGTCCGCGCAAGTGTGTTTATGCTCGGCTCTTCACACCCACAGCGCAATGATTCCTGCGTCCCTCATGGTTATGACTCGGTGGTCTGAGCGCGAAACAGGTACACGTGTCTGAGTCATTGAATCTCGAGAACAACACATTTACACTCCAAAAGTCGATAGCAGGAGAGCACATTCATTTTCAAACGCAAAGTTGTGACGCGCAACTCCGAGCCCTGCAACTCATCGATTGGCCCTGCGAGGTTCCCGTATTCTACGCACCCGATCACTCGAGCGATTTAAGTATATCCGAAGAGCTTGCCCTCGAGCGCAAACCTAGCAGAGGTGTTGGGGAACGTGAGTTGCGTGCTCGAAATAGGTTATTCGCGACTGAGGGAGGTAGAATGCAGAGTGATAGGAGCGCAGTGCGCGTGCTGATTGTAGTTTCGTCTGCGGATCGGATGATCTTGCGCGAGGTACCGCGCTCGCCAGTATCAGGGAGTGCATAAGCGTCTGGGTTTGAGACCCGCGCAACGTCGTAGTGCAAGGCAACGACATAGAACAGAGGGTCAGCAGAGGTCGGGTTGTGTGAAGGAGATGGGCTCTCGACACATGGTGTAGCGCATGTACTTCGTGACCTGTGAATCCTGCGAGCTCACGACGTGGTAATACGGGTCTTGAGTGTCGGTTAGCGAGTGCTCAACGCACGTTGAACCTGGCGGTGACAACAGTTCGCCAGCCAGGCTGCGCGGCCTTTTTCTCGACGAGTTCAATTCCGACGCGTGCCCGTAGACCTCTAGGGTGTCGGGGCCAGCCGAGATACGCGTTTTTTCGTCGTCGTCTCCATCGTCGTCGTTGTTGCTTTTGTTGTTGTCAGCACTTGCGCACTCATCTAAATTGCATGTCTTATTGTTTGTTTGCCAACAATGGCTGGCGAGTGATGTGCCTTTCGAGGACCAGTTCGGCTGACCGTCGCGCAATGAGTCCGACAGACTTATTTGAGGTCCCTTGTACACCAGCTTGCAGCTGTGGTAGGCGCCGTTCAACCCTTCTCCTCCAACAGCGACGGACGAAGCAGGGCCCGAGTTGGCGAAGTCAAACGCATCGGCGGCGCACGTGCGAAAGCAGGGCGGGTTGTAACCATGCGGCGTAATACTTGTGTACGAGAGTTTCATCGTAACAAGGCGCTCTTCGTCGGCGGGTAGAGGAAGACCGCTCGTCAGCAGTGTAAGATCGAGCCATATTTGTCGAAGTTGTTTGAACACGGGCGCGCTGTCCAGGAGTAATTCTCGTCCAGTGTCGCGCGGTCCGCTCATCGACACCTGGATCTTTTCGCTGCACGGGTATGCAAGGCGAAAAGTATACTGCTCCTGAGAGCACTCTTGGTCGTCGGCGATGATAAACGTCGCAGATTTGAGGTATCGCATGGCAATTGCTGTGCGGAGTCCACGACAAATCCACGATTGGATCACTCGGGCATTCGCACCAGTTTGCCCGCCCGCGCTGAGCTCGAGACACGGACACGCGTGGCCGCCTCCAAGGTCCATTTTTTCGAAGCATTCCTCGGGAACGATCTTGCGCAGGTAAAGAATCGTGTAGACTGTGAGCTCGATGAACTTGGTCACAATATCGACCGACTGCGCCTCGCTCACCGTTGTGCACCGTTCGGGTCTCGATTCGCCACGCGACGCTCGAAGCATCTCATCGACCATGTCGCTCGTCGGCACCGCACCGTAGTCTTGATCGACCGAGAGCGCACGAAGCTTCTATGTTTTCGTGCGTACTAACGCGAGCTCGTGTGTGTTCTGATGAAGTACATACAGAGCAGTATACCGACTCGGTGCTTGAGCGCCTGCGGCCAAATGTGGTGTAGACACCACAGTCATGATGCTTCTAAGACGCACTTGGTTGATCAGTGGTTGGTTCGATTGAATATTTTGTTAATATATATTGTTCGGAGTGAGTCTTTAGTTTATTGGATCGCTGGCAAAACAGTTCCTACAGACAGGCTGGTACGGATAATTGCGGGGCGGTACAAGGAGCCGGAGATAGCGAAATGGCCGGAAAAGCCTCTCGTGTCATGAACGAGCGGCTAGATCAAGCAACTGGGTGAGGGCATCATTCGTTACAGTCAAAATGGGAGTTTGAGATTACGAGACTTTGTTCGGAACGGCCGTGCTTGGCCGAGGCGGTTGCGGGATTAGAATGCACGAGATTAGGAATTGGTCTTCCCGACAGAAATAATGCCCGCCCCTGTTCGCTGCCGCAATTAGTGTGCACGGCCACACGCCTCTCGACACGACGAGCGAATCTCGTAACGTGTCAATTAGTTCAGCTGGGGCTGGAATAAATCCGTGCACTTAATTCAGGACCTAAGCATGTGCAACAATAGCTTAAGAAAGAGAGACGTCCCACGAAGCGGCTTTCTTGCGCAAGGGCTGACGTGTCGAGCGAAGACCCCGCGGGCTGACGTGAAGAGCAAAGACCCAGACAATATTTTTGCCAATAAACACCAGACAATCCGAGACGCGATCGATGAACGCGGTGTTCGCAGCTGGGTCGGAATTGTTTGAAACAACCGAGGAGTTATAACCAAAGAAGAGTAAGTGCGGGACATGAGAACCACGCACCCGACATCATCACAATCTTGTCCTCTCTAGTTTCGCACGCACATCCAATAGGGATGATCGGCCACCCGACAATGTTCTGAAACGTTGGGGCTGAATGACCACACGCGCCAAAGCAGCTCCAACGATTGCGCACTATGACAGCACCAAGTTTGGATGTGCGTGAGCGCCCGTCTCTACCTCAAGCTCTAATCCGCTCAAGTTCGTGTGCCGAGAGTGACGGGCTTCGAATATTGGAGTCAGTCGCCCGTACAAGTCTGCAGACACCTGAGGAGTTGAAGACGTATTAGCAACTCCCAGGCCTTGGTAGCTACGATTGATGGTGTCACGTGTACGAAGTCCTCGGTCCATTAGTTTAGACTCCTGGACTGTGCCGATTGATTTTGCACCCGTGGGCAACCAGCGAGTCGCACTTGTGGCAAGTCCAGCGATCCGACGTTTGATCTGAATGAACGAAGCGTGTGAACCAGCAATTGGATAGCCCACAGATAGAATACACACCGTGGAAATTCCACGCTCGGCTGAAGTCTCGCAACGTGGCCACTACCACGTGCGCGCTGCACGTTTCGGGTCAATCACGCGCACTAGACTTGAGACAACCGAACAGCTCGACACATCGAAACAACTGCGAAACGCATCGCCAAGTAGCCATGATTGATGGTGTCTTGCATGCGAAGTCCTCAGCCCCAAAGATCTGACTCCTAGAGTGTGTGGTCGCGCGTGCGCACAACGGTTGCACGGACCAGGTCCTGGATTTAATGAACTGAAAATAGCAAATCCAGAGATAGGAGGTTGGATCTGAATTGCTGACACATCTGAACAAGTACGCCGATAGCCTGCACATAGAATGCGCACTGCGGAGTCGCATACTCGCGGGCTGACGCCTCGAACTGATCCACGACCGTTTCCGCGCGAACACGTGTCCGACAATCAGACGCGCGAAATTCAAACGAAACGCTCACAGCAGAGCCAGAACCGCAATCAATCCACTGAGCAAACACACTCGACGAGTAGGGGGGCGAACAAGAGAACCACGCACGCGTCGTCACCACGACCTGGTGCTGTCGGCTATTCGCGGTGCTGTGCGCGGGCATCACAAGAGATCGTCGAGTCCTTTAACACGCAAAGACATCGGGTCTGAATCACCGCGCACGCCAACACGGCTCCAACTACTGTGCATCGCAAGATCGCACAATATAGGCTAGTGAGGGAGACGTTCAGAATCTCAAGCTCTTACTTCCGCAGTTTGCGCGCGTGAAATTCGTGGAGTCAATCGCGTGGAACTAATCAGAGACAGCTCAAGAGCAGAGCAAATTATACGCGAGGCCCTTCGGAACGCATCTAGTAGTAGCTCGGAGTATTGGCCTCGCGCCTCGAGAGTCCGCAGCTCAAATACTCAGTCACGTGTAGTTCGCGCGCGCGGCCATCCCGTAGCATGTATCAACAACCGGGCCGACGATATTAGTGCCAAATCCAACGATCCATCGTTGGATCTGCGTGGCTAAACACATCTGAAAGAATAAACCGATAACCTATAGATAGAATAATACAAGCGGTGGAGGCGCCTTCGCCCGGGCTGACGTCTCGAACTGAGACCACTACAGTTCATGCGCGAACATCCGCGCGAACGACCGTCCGACAAACCTACGCGTAGGAGTCGAAAGAATGTGTTTGCAGCTCATTCGGGTTCGTTTCGAGGAACAGAACGAACTCATTTGAAGCAAGTAGGCAAGGGACTAGAGAACTACGCGGACGTTGCCGCCACAACCAGATCCTCTCGATCTCGTGCGTGCAACTATTTTTTACAAAAAAGGTCGGTGCTGACAACGCTGCTCGGAGACCTCGAGCCCGAATGACCACACATGTCAACTCAACCTCGACGATTGCGAGTCGCTAGAACACGCATCCTAGAAACAAGTGTGTGCTGTTTGCTGCCCAAAGCTCAAACTCAAGCGATTCGCGCGCGCGCGCCGAACGCATTTAATTCTATCAATTATCCACCACAGTCTTTATATACATGCGAAGAGCTGAGCGACGCCTAAGCTCATCTGCTAATAGCTTGGAGTGATGGCGTGACGTTCTCCAAGTTCGCAACCCACAAGTTCAGTCACATACAGTGCGCGCGCGTGCGCGCGCGCGTGCGACTGTCATGAATCGCGCCGCACACTAGTGGCGAATCCAGCGATCCCAGCTTGGATCCAGCGATCACAGCTTGGATCTGACGAGCTGAACACACCTGAATTAGAAATTGATAGTCTACACACGCAAGATCACGAGTTGGTTCTCCCACAACATTTCGCTCTTCGGCCTGCAGCATTCAGGCGGTGGGCATTTGTCGGGATCGCAGTCGCACCCTTGATGACAATCTCATACCGTCGCGAGCGACGACACATTGGGCGAGATCTGAGCTCGAAACGCAACTCCCACACCAACATCGGCTCACGAACCCGCCTCCCTTTCTTGACGAACTCCAACGGTTCGAGGCGTACCTCGAATCGCACCTGCGCGAGCTCGAGGAAGCCTGTGAAAATGAGACAGATTTGGCATCCGAGACCTTGATTTCTTTAGCTGTCTAGTGGACACTAAGACTCACCACGGAAAGGCGAAGGTCATCGTGATATGCTTGCAACTCGAGAGAGTACTATGTTGTGGCGAACACGCGTGCTTGATTCTCTAGTTCTCCAGCTATGCTCTAACGTGATTGCTCAGCTGCTAAAAACGACTCCGAAGCAGCTGCGAACACCTCGTTCAACTCAGACGCGGCGGATGGGTGGACGATAGGTCGTGGAAAACCATTGTGGTCGCCGTTTGTGACGTCAGCCAGAGCAAAGTTCTACTCGCCCGTGTGTATTTGTATTTAATCCGAAGGCTACAAGCTTGTTTTATTTGGCTCGTTCAGATGAGCTGTGCCAGATCCCACCTCGGATCTCTGGATTTGCCGCTAGTCCACGGGTTTGCCGTTGACGAGTGAGCGCGCGCGCTCGCGCATTCCAAGAGTCTGAGCTTAAGGGCTGCGAACTCCAGAGACCTGAAACCATCACTTCTAGCTTTTTACGCGGCGCGTGATGGACTTGCTTAGGTGTGCTCGGCGATTCGCGCGTCAAAACTGGAACGCGCGATTGATTCGGATATGCAAAGCCTGACCCCCCGATTTGCGGGAGTTGCAGCTTCTGCTCGTGAACAAGGCGTACGGAATTCTAAAGCACGTGCTCTCATGATGCGAAATCGTTGAAGCTGGTTTGATCTGTGTCGTCATTCAGATGCGGCGACTCGCGTGTTATCGGATATCCCGGCACGTGGCCATATGCCCAGCCGTTATGACTCTCTCGCTGGTACGCGCGCGTAAATTTGAGCACCAGCGTCTTGACGACGTGTGGACGATTCTTCAGTCTTCCTCCTACACATCGAATGTGCTCGCTTAGTAGCTCGAAGCAATTCCGGCAGCTGTGAACACCTCATTTGACTCCTGCGAGCAAATTTGTCCGACACGTTTTCAATACGATGGGCTTGAATATGCGCGCAAGGAAGCCGTAGTAGTCACACCTTGACGATGTCCGGTGTGAAATCTATTTCCAAACTATTTCTTTTCTCTATTATATCTGCTCAGTCATTTAGATCAATTATCGGATCGCTAGATTTGCTATTACTTTTTGCCAAGTTAACGAGGTCTGCATGTGCTCGAACACTGCAGGAGTCTGAACTTGTAGGCTGCTGACGACTCAGTGCACGTAGCGCCATTATTCTACCTACCATTCGAGGTGCATATGAGGAGTTTGGTCGTGTCAATCCCACTTGAGCCGATTCTATTAAAGTCCGCAGCCGTGACTCACTCGAAGGTGCGAAGCCTATTGCGCGCGTCGAATTTCGGCGGGAGTTGAAGCTGGGAGTTCTGAACAACTCGCACGCACGTCAATGGCATGTACTCTTACGATGGCCAATTGTCGAAGCCGCGCTGACATGTGAAGTCTTTTGGTGGGAATTCTTCATCGAGAATGGCTGAGGGCAACATGAAATAACTCGGCAACCGAGCGCGTTGGGTTAATTGAATCTCCCCGCATTAGGGTGTGCATTCCTAGATTCCGGGTTACCCAGGGTTGGACGTGCCGGTGCCACACAGTGCCCACGCCATCATTGGGACGCCGTTCAAAGCGCAGAGGTGGTCCGTTGCGTATGGCTAGAACAAGATCATGTGTTTGCGACGTCAGTCGCGACGTCCCTTTATTAATAACTAACTAACTAACTTCAGACCTCTCCCGAGCATGGGAGCCAGGCCGGACCGACAGGTGCCAGTCCGGAATCACGGGCCTGTAGACGAGGAGCGCCGAAAGGTCGGTCGGCGGAGAGTGACCATCAAGCTTGTCGCCATGCGACGAGGAGACCGCGATGTGACTGACAACCAACTCGTCGATAACCTTCCGTCTTCGCCCCCCGGCCATACCCCGTCCCACTGCGAACGTTCCGGCTGCCAACCGGCCCGCCCGGGAGGCGAATCCCTTTATTAATGGCACCGTAATACAATGTCATTTTAATTATTTTGAGCCTGAGAGTTAATTAATTGCCACAACGACACAATTATAACAATAAAATCAATACTATTTACAAGTATTGTATTAGGGCCGGCGCGGCAGGGCTTTGGTTGAAAAAAAAAGGCAAAAAAAAAAAAAAAAGTTAGAAAGGGGGGGCGAGGAGTGCTGCTGAGGAGCTCGTTGCACACGGTGTGGCGCAGACGATCACTCTCGCGTTCGTCCTCGAGCGTCGCGTCCTCGTCGCCGGCGTGCGCTTCTTCAAAACGTTTGTCGCGCCTCGCGACGTGGCGTAGACGATCAGCCTCGCGTTCGTCCTCGAGCGCGCTCATCGCGTCCTCGTCGCCGGCGTGCGCTTCTTCTAAACGATCATCCCGCCGCTGTGCAATTGCAATACGCTTGGCCTCGTGTTGACGCTCAAGGAGCATCAGCGCATCCTCGTCGCCGGCGGCAAGAGCTTCACGACGAGCGACCCGCAATCGCCCCATCTTGTCGCGACGGACCGCACGTTCGCGCTTGAGAAAGCGATCGTCTCGAACACGCAACAAGCGCTTCCACGCATCAACAGCACGCTTGTACACTTTCTCTTCGCCATTCCACTCCTGGGCGAGGACACTCGAGTACCAGTTCCTTTTCCAAGGAACTTGCGCCTCTTTCGTTTTCCCGCACGATCTCCCGCCTCGCCGAGCGCCGGACGGTTTGTTTCGTCATCCCGGGCCGCGCGGCGGTCCGCCGTCGCTCTCCACGAAGGGGCGAGCCACGACGCGGTTTACCGCGAGAAAAACCGTAAGATGTCCTGAGCAGACTTGCGTCCTATAGGTAATTTCTCTTTCTAGCAAGTTACTTACGGCTTATCATCTTTCTTTATCTGCTTTCTTTCCTGGTTTGGAGGCAGTCTTGCGTCCTATTGGTAATTTCTCTTTCTAGCACGTAAGAAGAAAACACGGAAGACTATAGAAAATACGGAAGACTGACAGGACAGACAGACAGACAGACAGACGGACAGACGGACAGTATGCGCCACACACACACACCCCTCTTAGCAGTCGACCTTTAAAGACAGACAGACGGACAGACACACAGACAGACATGACGCACATTGAACTTCCCGTTTTTTGGGATCCGTTAAGTATACTGATCTGGCGACGAAGGTTTCGCGCACGCATTAATCACCCGAAGAGCTTGCTTTTCAGCCAAAGGATAATACAGTTAATAAGTTATTTCTACAGGCATATTCGACCATGAACCATAACACCCAGTCCACGATTTTGTGAGGGTTTAGTGTCAAGTTCGTTGTTCGGCCATCTAGGAGGGTGAGCACGCAGGGCGTTGGGTGGTCCTTACTACTAATCGATAGATGTTTGTCTGTTTGTCTTTAAATGTCGACTGCTAAGAGGGGTTTGTTTGTCTTTAAATGTCGACTGCTAAGAGGGGGGTGTCTGTCTTTAAATGTCGACTGCTAAGAGGGGGGTGTGTGTGGGGAGCATGAAGGATGTGGGTGGGTGTGTGGTGGAAACTCAGATCACCCGCCCCTCTTCGCCTAACCGTCGGTCACAACGTGACCGCTCAACTGTCCTGAACCACGGGTGGTTCCACCACACGCCCAACCAAGCGCTCACACTCCGCTCACGCCATGCTGTCGAACATTCAATTGAGGGTAATTTCAAGGAACCAGCAAGAATCGATAGATTCCAATGGGAGATCCAGCAAGATATGCTAGATCGGCAAGAGCAACACAGGTCCTCGGTACAGGAGTATCCTTGGAGAAGCAGGTGTGGGTGTCAAGCATGACACCGCCAAATTCAAGGTAACAGGCAGGTAACAGGCACATAAGTGGGGGGGGGAATGGTTATTACCGCCACAGGAGCCCCCTACTTAAGGTGAAGTCGTCCTCGACTTCAAGGGTGACGAAGGTCGCGCTCAAGAATGAGACGATAAGCGCGTTCTGCGATGTCCGTAGGGACTTTGTTGCTGTGGAGGCTGAAGTTAGTGACAAGGGTATCGATCTCTTCAGGGCGGAAATCGTTGACACAAGGCTCACAGCCATCCATGTCCGCTCGAAAACGAGTGAAACTGCATCCGTCACGATCTTTGTATTCGGGTCTTAATCGTCGCTCAGTTAGAGGCTTGGTAGGGTCGAAAACACGGGGGTCATCGCGTGAACCTAGATCAGTATAATAGTGTAATGCCACAGTATCATTGTCGTGATCATAGTCTTCGTAGACCTCGGCAACGTAGATACGTTTCTTCCACGCATTACCTCGTGCTTTGACCCGAAAAATGACAAATTTGCCGTGCTTAAAGCGGTCGCGGTCTGAAGGCGTGTGCAGGGGGGCCGAAGAGGTGTCGATTATCGGCACTTTCAAAGGCACAATCTGCTGCACGGATACCACAACGGGTTCGGCATTGTCGTCGTGCACGTCTTTAATTTCGTAAACGACTGGAGACTTCTTCTTGGTAACAATATATGGGCCACGCCAAATAGGCCGCAACTTGTGACGTGTCTTAGGCACAAAACGCAAGACATAATCGCCAGGAGAGAACTGGATGTCGATCTGATGGGCGTCGTAGTTGATCTTCTGAGTCTCCTGGGCCTTTTGATGTGCCCGAGCGACGAGTTGACTGTAAAATTCAAACTTGTGCTTAAAGTCCGTCAGGATCTGTTGACGCGATTGAGGCAGACCACGCTGTTCGCCCAAGATGTTGTAATCAGGCGGTAACAGGGGTTGCTTGCCGGTACGCATCATAAACGGCGAGATCTTCGTTCCGGGGATGTACATCCGGTTGTACATGAAAGCCACGTACTGGACAAAATAGACCAGTCCGTTTGGCGCTGCTCATCCATCGCGGCCCGGAGGAAGGCCTTGATGAACCGATTGACTCGCTCAGTATGATTACTCTGTGGGTGATAAGGAATGGTCGTGCGGTATCGAACGTTGAATTGACGAACGAACGTCCGGAACAACTTGTTCGCGAACTCACTACCATTATCCGTAACTATACACCGCGGGAGACATCCCTCGAGGACAATCTTGTCAACAAATGCATTCAAGATCGCGTAGTCATGCTTGGCATTTATCAACGCCAGCTTGAGAAAATGCGACACAGCATCGTACATCGCGAGGATATACGTGTGCAAGTCGGCTCCTCTCAGTGGTCCAAAGAGATCCATTCCTAGGACATAGCAATCACCAATGCGATTCGGTTGGCAAAGGAGGCCATAGCGCTTCGGCACAGTGGATCGAATTTTCTGACAGATGATGCAGGCCTTGATGAAGTCGGTGACCGACGATATGACGTTGGGCCACCAGTATCGCTCCAAAATCTGGCTCGCTGTCGAATCTCGTCCCACATGGCCTCCGAACAGCCCTCGATGGTGCATGGTGATCACACGCTCCTGCATCGACTGTGGGACCACAATCAGACGTCGAGATTCTGACTCGTCAACCTTGTACAAGACGTTGTCTTCGATCTCGTACGGCAGGGGTGGCTTATCGCGTGGATCCTTCTGCTCCGAATCGAGGCTCTGACGGATCTGCGTGCAAGTCTTGTCTTCAATCCGTTCTTTAGCTATCTCCTCGAGAGTGATCTCATCCTCAGCTTGATCAGCAAAAGGGAGCCGTTCAACGGGGTCTACCGGATCGGCTTCGTACGCAAATTGAGGCGGCGGCGCGCTCCGACGCGTACTAACTGCTGCTAGAGCTGCAGTATACTCCCTGTCTGCCAACAGAGACATCGTCACTGATGAGAAGGTGAAGCACGCTGTGCCCGGAACATCGGTGGGGATCTCCTGGAAGATCAGATACGCTTCATTGATCGGTTCTCCGTCTTCGTCCCGCTCGATTAACTTGTCGATTGGATTGCGCGACAGGCAATCAGGGATGCGCATGCCCGGGGAATTTCCAGGTTTGTATCCGAGCTCCCGGTCGAACGCAGCAAGCCGCATAGCCCATCGTGCTAACTGTCCAGACGTATGATTCGAATCCCGCAGAAACGTTAAGTTACGATGATCCGTCTCTAACTTTGTCTGATGACCTTCGATATAAAATCGGAAATTTTCGAGAGCAGAGAGTACTGCGAGGAGTTCCAAGCGCCGAGGATCATATTTCCTCATCGATTTGGGCACAGTTCGACTCCAGTACTCAATAACTCTCTCCTCCACCCGTTCTTTTCCATCGTCACCAACGACTGGCACTTTCTGAAACAAGTAAGCGCCTAATCCATGCGCAGATGTATCTGTCCGAATGTAGAACGGCAATGAGTAGTCCGGATGGTAAATGCCCTTAGAAGTAACAATAGCTTCGATGATGGCATCCCAGGCCTCTTGACACTCTTTCGTCCACTCGAACTTAACATCTGGCAAAGTCAACTGTCTTAACGGCTCCGCGACTCGCGCGAAATTGCGCACATAACGACGACAAAAACTCCCCATCCCAAGGAAGGAGCGGACTTGCTTTTGGGATCAGCATCTGACAAAGTACCAGGGATTGGCATATGCCGGATGGCCTCCGTCGATCTTGGTGACGGGAGAAGTCCATTCGGGGTAGACAAATGCCCCAAGAACTCAATGACCTCCTTCATGAAGTGGATCTTCTTAACCTTGCCGCTATACCCTTTCGACGCCAAGTGGGAATGACTTGAACAAGGCATTGCAAGTGACTCTTAGTGTCTGCATGCCCAGCCAAATGTCGTCGATATAAGCCACTAGGTCACGGTACAACCACTTCGACAGATCGGTGTTGAGTTGCTTGCAGAACAGGCTGCCAGCAGGCTTTCCCAAAGGTAAACGCATATAGCTGAATGCTCCCAAAGGAGTGAAGGTCACTACATCCTGCGCGTCCGCTGACAATCGCAAATTGTGGTAACCCCATCGGATGTCCATGCTAGAACGACGGAACTTGTCGGTGAGAAACATCAACGCGTCGGTCATGCTCACGCTCGGCCAACTCTCATCCTTGAGCAATTTGTTGAGGCGCCGCAGGTCGACAGCCGCTCTGTAAGCGTTGGAAGTGCCTGGCTCAGCCCCTTTCTTAGGCAGCATCAGGATAGGAAAACCCCAAGGAGAGTTCGCGGGACGGACAACTCCGTCTCGGCTCCATTCCTCGATTTGAAGTCTCAAGCACTCGATCTTCTCCTTTGACAACCGATACGGCGACAACTTAATCGGGCTCGGATTGTCCTCTTTGAACCGGAGGGTGACCTCAGGCGAATCAACGGGTCTCATCACGTCATCAAAGAATGCCCACGAGTAGGAAAGCAAGTGTCGCATCATCCGTTTTTCATCCTCATTTAAAGCGGGATGGTCTGTAATGCCCAGCGCAGCCATCACCTCTTCGACCTGCGCGACGGTCGGAGGGATGACTTGCATGCTCTCTTGATCAGCTAAATGAGGAGGCATCACTGGTACAGGATAACCATGTTCGTCGTTAGGCACGTCCGCCCACGGAACTGCGTACGTCTTGAAATACGCTGGTCGCTCCTTCAATGTGCCTTCCTCTTCAGCGGTCGTAGAGACTTGGTTGCTCTGCATCACGGTAGTGGCGACGGTGCCCCCTGAAAAAGATTGAGCCGTCCCAGGCGATACAACCAACGGTGGTGGTGGGGTGGCGGTGGGAACAGCGGTGACGTTTGAAAACCGTAGAAGACGGTAATCGGGATTGGCCATCGTCGCGGTAGTGATATTCCGTAGTTGACCCTGATTGCGAATCACATGATCAAATGAATTATGCACTGCGAGTGCGATGCGCATCATAGTCGCAGGAGGTACCATGCTCCCCAGCATCTTCATAGCCGCTGATTGCGAAATGCTACCCCATTTCCACGTCGTGGGGACGGTCATGATCTCCTGATGCACTTCCACGGACAGTGGTCGCACATTGGAAACGTGAGGGCCCATCTGCAACTTATTGCGCGTCACCGTGAAAGTGGGGCCGATGGCTGGTCGCGTAGATGAAAAACTGTTCACCACAATCAGAGGGTGACCACTCGTAAAGCCTAACGCTGGCCCGAAACGGTCCTGCAAATTGGGTGGCACTCGCGTCAGTAGTGGCAATGACAAGCGCACATTGCTGCCAAGTAGGCGCGTGCGCGAACACAGCAATTCCGGGGTGATACTGTAAAAGTCAACCACACGCGGAATGTAGAACTTGTGATGGATAAAGGGAATCACGGATGGCTCCTGCTCCAACGTCCATCGTCCAATCACGCGAGGTGCATTGCGGAAATGACGCAGAAACGAGGTGATGGCAGCACCCTTGCGCGCGTCCCTGTAGTGCAGGTTCGCGGTCGAGCCATAAATACGAGGAGGACTGGCATGGAAGTACGAATGTCTCCAATGATCCTTATGTAGGACAAGACCACATCGTAACTTACGACGATGAGATTTCCTCGTCAAGCACGCGGGATTTTAGGAAAGTTGAGCTGA
>JAQMWT010000638.1:0-28864 GCA_029834535.1 Chrysophaeum taylorii | reverse complement strand
CGCGCACCGTTGGAGTTGACAGGGCGTGGGTTTCGAAGGAGCACGACGGAGATTTATCCGTGTGGCCGACGGTGGCCGATGGTCTAGACGTAGATAGCGGACGTCGCCGCGTTTTTGTGGTCTGGATCCGTAGGCGTTCCAGTAGTAGGTCGCGAGGCTTGCGATGGCCAGAGCGCGGCCAGTCCCAGGACGTGGCGCGACCACCGTCGACCAAAGCGAAATCGATGTCGCAGACGCGTCGCGACGACGCGTCGACGAAGGCCGCGACTTTACGGCGAGCCGTTGTCGCCGGCGGGGGAGAGTCCGAGGCCGCGGTCGCGACGGCGGTGGCCGCTCGCAGCGGCGACGAAGACGCCGGCACGCATCGTATCGAAGCGCCGGGCGCCCGGCGGCGCGGAGCGCCGCCCGTCGAGCGCGCCGCCGAGTTTTTTTTTCGGGTTTGTCGACTGGACGTCAACCCGCGGGCGAGTCCGAGTCCGCGGGCGAGTCCGAGTCCGCGGGCGAGTCCGAGTCCGCGGTCGCGACGGCGGTGGCCGCTCGCAGCGGCGACGAAGCCGGCGGCACGCATCGTATCGAAGGTGAAACGATGTTCGATCCACCGAGTCGACGGTCGAGTCTCGTTCGCTCTCGCGCGTTCTCGAGGACGGCCCGTCGGAAGAGCGAGTCGTGGCCGTGGAAGCGGGCTTTGACCGCAGACGCGAGCGCGGCAAGCCGTTGTCGATTTCGGTGGCCGGTCGCAGCGGCGACGAAGACGCCGGCACGCATCGCGCGCGTACCGAAGAGTTCGCGCGCAAAAAGGCGAAATCGCGTCGCATTTTTGCGCGCGCCAGAACCCCGAAAGAACCCCGAACGTAAAACGCCGGCATGCCATGCCGGCGTCGAGGCTCGCGTAGCGTCCCTGGCTCGAGCGCGTCGTCCCGTTTGCCGGGCGAAGGCTCCATCGCCGTCGCACGCGTCAACCTTACTTCAAAAAAGATCGGCCGAGGGTTTCTTCGAAATAATCTCGATTTTTACGACTACAACCTTACCCTGATCGCTGACTGCGGGCGATGGAGGACGGTGCCTCACGAATCCTGAGCCTTGCGAGGGCCATCCCCGCCCTCCCGGCGTAGGTTGGCACCTATTCGCCTCCCGGGCGTGCCGGTTGGCAGCCGGAACGTTCGCAGTGGGACGGGGTATGGTCTTCTTAACAAATACTACGGGTTTTCTTCTTCGAAATACTCTCGATTTTTCCGACCACCAGCGTCCAATTTACTACTACGGTAATCGAACTCGAAACCAGGGACCTAGGCGCACTACGTATCCGAGTCTTCGCCCACGCTCCCCAGGCTACTACTCTCAGCATTACAAATCGACCACCAGGATCCGAACTCGAGACGTACGTACAGCAACAACCCCAGATTCTCGCTCAAACTTCTACGCTTTCTCCGATACTACATGCTACAAGGCTCTCGCCGCAGATGGCAAGAAGAAAACATTTTATAAACATTAAGGCTTTTGGCTCATACATTTAGCAAAGAACAGAAAGTAGGCCGCGGGTTGAAGTTTTGACTTTGATCGGCTTTACAAAACGCAGATTTTGTCGGCCCGTTTCGAGCATACATAGGGCTTCGAACAGAAAGTAGAGTTCCGTTAATGTTCTGTCACACACAGACTGACATTTCCCAATTAATTATTGTGGACTAGTAAAGCCAAGTCGGGTTTTTCCCGGGCTTTTTCTCGGGGGGCAAGCCCCCCGAACCCCCCGGGAATTGGGGGGCTCTGCCCCCCACTGACATTTCCCAATTAATTATTGTGGACTAGTAAAGCCAAGTCGGGTTTTTCCCGGGCTTTTTCTCGGGGGGCAAGCCCCCTGAACCCCCCCCTCGACGGCCGCCGCGTCTCGGGAGCCGACCAAAAACGCCGTCGCACGCCGTGGAAATTCTGTCTTTTCGGTTCTTGAAGATTTCTGCGCAATTTTTCGTTCTTGGGTTAGGGTGGGTACCCTTTTCCTTGCTTTCCGTTGCGCGAAGCGTTCTGGGGGTTAGCGTTATGCCTGTTTATTTTCGGCTTTGCGTTTTTTGCGGATGGACTATGTGATGGCGGATGGCCGCTTTCTTTATTGGAGTATTTCCCTATAGACAATATTTTTGGTGTAGGCGCCGGGGTGGCGGCGGGCGTAGTGAGAAGGAGGGCGTGGCGCATAATCCATAGATAGCGGACGCGCCGTCGCGGTCGACGGTCCAGAGGTTCTCGCGGCGAGGACGGCCGCTGCGGGAAGAGCGAGGCGTGGCCGCGGAAGCGGACTTCGCCGTAGACGCGAGCGGGGAGGTCTTCGTCTTCTTCTTCTCCGTCGGCGATGGCCAGAGCGCGGCCACGGGCGGTCGTCGTGGGCGCGCGCGGGCGCGCGGCCGGTCGTCGGCGCGTGCGCGCGCGGCACGCTCGTCGCGGTCGTCGCCGCGTTTTTCGTGGTCTTCGATCCGTAGGCGCTCCAGCAGTAGGTCGCGAGGTTTGCGATGGCCAGAGCCCGGCCAGTCCCAGGACGTGGCGCGACCACCGTCGACCAAAGCGAAATCGCGGACGCGTCGAGGTCGACGACGCCTCGACGAAGGCCGCGACTTTACGGCGAGCCGTTGTCGCCCGCGGGGGAGAGTCCGAGGCCGCGGTCGCGACGGCGGTGGCCGCTCGCAGCGGCGACGAAGACGCCGGCACGCATCGTATCGAAGCGCTGCCCGGCGGCGCGGCGCGCCGCCCGTCGAGCGAGCCGCCGAGTTTTTTTTCGGGTTGGTCGACTGGACGTCAACCCGCGGGCGAGTCCGAGTCCGCGGTCGCGACGGCGGTGGCCGCTCGCAGCGGCGACGAAGACGGCGGCACGCATCGCGCGGTACCGAAGAGTTCGCGCGTAATAAAGGCCTGGCCGCTCGCAGCGGCGACGAAGCCGTCGGCGCCCGTCGAGCGAGCCGCCGAGTTTTTTTTCGGGTTGGTCGACTGGACGTCAACCCGCGGGCGAGTCCGGTGGCCGCTCGCAGCGGCGACGAAGCCGCCGGCACGCATCGTATCGAAGGTTAAACGGTGGTCGATCCACCGAGTCGACGGTCGAGTCTCGTTCGCTCTCGCGCGTTCTCGAGGACGGCCCGTCGGAAGAGCGAGTCGTAGCCGTGGAAGCGGGCTTTGACCGCAGACGCGAGCGCGGCAAGCCGTTGTCGATTTCGGTGGCCGGTCGCAGCGGCGACGAAGACGCCGGCACGCATCGCGCGCGTACCGAAGAGTTCGCGCGCAAAAAAGGCGAAATCGCGTCGCATTTTTGCGCGCGCCAGAACCCCGAAAGAACCCCGAAAGATAAGAAGGAGCCCCGATGCCGGCGTCGAGCGTCGCGTCCCTGGCTCGAGCGCGTCGTCCCGTTTGCCGGGCGAAGGCTCCATCGCCGTCGCACGCGTCAACCTTACTTCAAAAAAGATCGGCCGAGGGTTTGCATAGCAAAAAAAAGAGGAAGAAGTGTAAGGATTTTCTTTTTAGAAATACAAGTGCAGGCCAGTAAGTTCACCTAGTCCCAATCTCTAACCCCAGTAAGTTCACCTGGTCCCAGTAAGTTTCATATAAGTTCACCTGGTCAGTAAGTTCACCTAGCTCACACCAACTCCTTTGACCTCGTCGCTCTCGCCTCCGCCAATCTAAGCTGCTTTGATCCGCAAGCGCCGCCAACCTTTGAGTTTACTCTAAAAACCCTTTACTCTAAAAACCCCAGTATGTTCACCTGGTCGCAGTTCCACCTGGTCACTCATCTCACCTAGTCCCAATCTCCAACCCCAGTAAGTTCACCTGGCCCCAGTAAGTTCACCTACAGTGCGCGTGTAGACGCCGTGAGGGGGCTTATCGGTATTGCGCAGCACGTGTGGGGTAGGGTGGAGTCGTCGACCCAGATGAGTATATCCTCGGGGTTGCCGATCGACAGAGAGCCACGTAGAGCTGGACGTGGCAGAAGACGGGCTTGGGAAAGAGGACGCCGACCTCGCGGGGCGTCTGGCCCTGGCTCTTGTTGATCGTTTGGCGTAGGCGGGCCTTAAGGGATACAGGTTGGAGGAGCCTCGGTGACAACGACACGATCGATCATGTATCTGGTACCGTTGCAGTGGCCGTGCGACGGGTCGAGGTTGCGAAGACATTAAGCTCGCGATCAAAGTCAGCATGCCGTTGGTTGTCAGGGAGTTGAAAACTCTACTGTAAAGAGCGAGGCGTCGTCTTCCGACCCAGCCTAGTCAGCCGAAAAGAACTCCGACGCCTCGTCTCCGGGAAAAAAAGGCCGCGGTCATGCGCGCGTTGTCAGCATCGACAACATCGTTTCGACGGGGCGTGAGAATGGCGCGCTGAAAGAGCCGCCGCGGCTCGTGGAAATAGTCTGCGAGGTCGCCGTAGACGGCTTGGAGGATCACTGTCTGGCTCTCGCGCCTACCTGATCCTTACTCTCGCGCCTACCTGATCCTTACCCTAAATCGAGGGACAAACAGACAGACAAACAAACAAACAAACAAACATCTGTCGATTAGTAGTTAAGATAGGATAGGACTGCTAAGAGGGGGGTGTGTGTGGGGAGCATGAAGGATGTGGGTGGGTTTGTGGGCGTTTGTCCCCCGATTCAGGGTAAGGATCAGGTAGGCGCGCTAACATTGATCCTCCAAGCCGTCTACGGCAACCTCGCAGACCACTTCCACGACCCGCGGCGGCTCTTTCAGCGCGCCATTCTCACGCCTCGTCGAAACGATGTTGTCGATGCTGACAACGCGCGCATGACCGCGGCCTTTCCCGGAGACGAGGCGTCGGAGTTCTTTTCGGCCGACTAGGTTTGGTCGGGAGACGACGCCTCGCTCTTTACAGTCGAGTTTTCAACTCCCTGACAACCAACGAAATGCTGACTTTGATCGCGAGCTTAAAGTCTTCGCAACCTCGACCCGTCGCACGGCCACTGCAACGGTACCAGATACATCATTGATCGTGTCGTTGTCGCCGAGGCTCCTCCAACCTGTATCCCTTAAGGCCCGCCTACGCCAAACGATCAACAAGAGCCAGGGCCAGACGCCCCGCGAGGTCGGCGTCCTCTTGCCCACAAGCCCGTCTTCTGTCACGTCCGGCTCTACGTGGCTCTCTGTCGATCGGCAACCCCGAGAATATGCTCTTCTGAGTCGACGACTCCACCCTACCCCACACGTGCTGCGCAATACCGATAAGCCCCCTCCCGGCGTCTACACGCGCACTGTAGGTGAACTTACTGGGACCGGGTGAACTTACTGGGGTTTGAGATTGGGACTAGGTGAGTATAGTGACCAGGTGAACTAACTGGGGACCAGGTGAGCTTACTGGGGGTTTTAGAGTAAACTCAAAGGTGAGCGGCGTGTGCGGATCGAAGCAGTTTAGATTGGCGGAGGCGACAGCGACGAGCTCGAAGGAGTGGTGTGAGCACGAGTGGGTTTACGCCGAACTTACTGGGGTTGGAGATTTGGACTAGGTGAACTAACACAGGTGAACTTACTGGGACCAGGTGAACATACTGGGGTTAGAGATTGGGGTTAGGTGAACTTACTGGCCTGCACTTGTCGAACATTAAAGACAAACAAACGCAGCCACATCCTTCATGCTCCCCACACACACCCCCCTCCTAGCAGTCGCACACCCCCCTCTTAGCAGTCGACATTTAAAGACAAACAAACGCAGCGCAAGTCCACTCCGAATACCTCGCTCACGCCCGCTGATCGACGCCATCATCCCTATCATCATGGTACAGCACCACCGCCTGGCTTCTTGGGCCCTGTCGAACAGCGGCTACGTAGCTACGGCACCGTCGCCGGCCTCGTCTTTGGTGCCTTCGGTGAGGCCAGCGCGGCGTGCCACGCTCTCGCCCAAACATGCGCAGAGCGCATCGCTGCGCGAACCTGGGTGGCAAGCGGCTGCGCCAACTCCAACTTCACAGAGGCAAAGGCGGCCCAAACTCGTCGCATCTACCGTGAGTGGGGGATCGCCAACGCATTAGGCCGGGCTCGCTGTGCCCTCACCGCCCTCACCCATCTCGCGGGGAACCCCACCCAGGCCGCCCGATCCCAGCAGGACGTCACCCTTCGTCGCACATACGTCCGGCGGCAGCATGCGTACGACCTACGGGCGGGGCCCGTCCTCTCTTCGCCTGCCCCACGACTCGGCGATGACCCCGACTAGGTCCCGCGTACTTTTCTCCGCCCGTCAGGCACATCCCTCCTACCCCACAAACCCACCCACATCCTTCATGCTCCCCACACACACCCCCCTCTTAGCAGTCGACATTTAAAGACAAACAAACAGACAGACAGACAAACATCTGTCGATTAGTAGTAAGGATCGGTGGACGATATTGTTATAGTGTCGAACGACGACACGCTACGCACTGAGCTCCAAGAAGCACTGCATAAGCGCTTCTCTGTGGAACAGTTCGAGCCAGCCCACACTCTTCTGGGAATGCGTGTCTGCCGAACGCCGGATGGATCTATATCTTTAGACGTTCAAGCCAAGCTAGATGCGCTATTCGATGACCATCCCATACTGAAGACACTTACTCCGCTGAAGTATCCTATGTCACCAACCTTCACCTACAAAGAAGGTTCTCCTTCCGCTTATGTGGGAATTTATATCCACGGCCACTTCGCCACTTTACTTGGCAAGTTGGCGTTCATGCAAGTCGCCTGTCGCCCAGGTTTCTCCCAAGCTCTAGGACGCTGTTCCCGATGTGTGCACTCACCTACTTATGTGCATGTCCAGATGCTCTGTCACCTCCGAAGGTACCTTCGTAAACCCGCCAATCGAGCTCTTCGCCTCGGGTTCCACCCTAAAGGGAGTGCTATCGAAAATCACTTTCGCAGTATATCCGCTAATCGAGTTGACTTATCGACAATAGTCGATTATCAGGCTAAAGATATCAATACTGGCAAAATCGACCCCTCGTTGCCATGGTGGATGCTGACAATGCCCCTTCACTGGAACAGGAAGACAGGAAGTCCACTACGGGTTTAGTCTTCTACTTGTTCAACTGTCTCATCGCATGGAAAAGCAAACTACAACCTATCGTACCGTGTTCTGCCCACGAAGCTGAGCTTATTGCCCTTAGCATCTGCGCTGACGAAGCAGTCTGGCTCCGTAAGCTACTCCTAGAACTCTCGTTTGTGGTTAATCCGACATTCTACATGAACACGCAAGCTGACCCTCCATCCGATTTTGACGCTGACAACAATACTATTGCCGAGGACATGCGCTTCATCAGAATCCTGCCTCTTTTGTCTGACAATGCTCCCGCCGTGCACACTTCCAATAATCCTGACGGCTCTTCTCGCAGCAAAGCCCTCTCTACACGATGGTTCAAAATTCGCGAATATGTCGCATTACAGAAGATTCGCGTCCACCACGTCCCAGGCAAGCTAAATGTAGCTGGCGGGTGTGCAAAGCCTCTTGCAGCCGACTTTGCTACGTTTCGCTCTCTTCTAGGTAAGCATCATGCTACTGGTTCAGACCAAAATGCGACCTAATCGCTAACCCTGGTGACCGCAATGTCGTTAAACTAGCCTTCACTTTTGCCACTACCTCTTACTTGTACGTCGCCAATGCAGCACTGGCGAAGCTTCCCACGCGGAGTCACGCCCGCCCGTCGCGAACTGCCGCGAGCCCTTACTCCCGC
The DNA here is from genome assembly GCA_029834535.1 of Chrysophaeum taylorii. Classification (NCBI taxonomy): domain Eukaryota; class Pelagophyceae; order Pelagomonadales; family Pelagomonadaceae; genus Chrysophaeum; species Chrysophaeum taylorii. The sequence continues at coordinate 21,195 of JAQMWT010000638.1, read as the reverse complement.
GGAGTCTTCTGCCAACACTCCCCCGAGCCGCTGGAAGCCGACTCGCGATGGCGTTACACGTTTGCCCTCTACTTCAGCCGCTGCGATGCGTGCTGGCTCAAGCTCGCCAAATACTTTTGCAGATGCTGTGGTTTTTGATGCCAGTCAGCACGAACAGGGCTTGTCTGTTCTCTCTGATGAAAAGCACAGACATCCTTTTACTAACCTGCTCTCTTCGTTCTTGCACACTGATTTAAGGAAAGCTATCGACTCCCTCTATGCTTCTCGAGACCATTTGGACTTCCAAGTCTTCATGGAATTGGGGAACTACTTGTCTATCCGGACACCGGTCGTCTTTCCTCTGTCGACTGCACCAGCAATACACGCTACTTTATGTTACCGTGGTCCTAAGAAGGAGACTCAGCTAATTTCATTTCATTGCCTCCAATGTTTTGACAAAGACAATGGTAAGCCGCTTCAGATTTGTGTGTCTGCCTACAAAACTGGATGAACTTCCTGCCGCTGTCTTGGAACATCTCGCCAGCGAGTCACACATTAGAAACGCCTTCATACCTGTTTCCGTTCCTACTATGTCCATTGTGTTGTGCGTGTCGAAACTCCGACCACATTCTTGTTTCATTTCTTTTCTTTGCATGGAATGCACGTCTTGTTGCTTTTTCGTGTGAATCATCTCCTGCTGGTCACCTCCGGGCTACCATCCTCCGCGTTTACTTTCCACCTGCGGATCTACGCGCACTGCTGCAAGAAATAGCCAAAGAATACACTCCACCCGATGATATCATCGCGCCATATACGCTCTCTACAGACTCGCAACAAGTGGCTTATCCCTTCAACCTAAAGTACATCTCTCGACCTCACTTATAACACTTATCGGTTATCGTGACGGTTGTGCGCACACATGCGAAGAAACAGTCGATCATTAAGGCCAGTGCCTACAAGCCTTTAGTTCAAACCTTTTGTCGCTCCCTCGTTCAACACATTGCCGACTATAATTCCCTCGACGACGAAGAGATGCCACCATCGATCTTTGATGAGATATCAGCACCTACTACGTTCCCCGATGCTGACCGTAAAGACTTTGCTAAGCTGTTATCGCCTAGATATCCTCAACTCTACGCTGAACTTACCGCCGCGACGAAACGTCGTTAAACTACCCGCCAACGGCATATATTGCCCCGGCACCAACACCAGCTACTGCAAATTGCCCAGACCTTGAAGTCTCATCTTCCCAAATAACTCAGCTCACTCAACAGGTTGAGACGCTCCAAGTATCGCACGAGCAACTTGACCGACGTCTTCATGTCTTGACAACCGAAAACACTGCCCTACGATCTGACTTGCGCAGTGCTATCACAAATATCGTTGAGATGGAGAACCGAGTGTTTCCTGCCACATCCAACACAAACATTCTCCTAGTAACCTTATTCAAAATCAGTGAGCTGCTCAACAGGATAACGCTGTCGCTCAACGACCAATATGATATTAAACATGGCGTGCCCGACGGCACGCTCTTTAAACTTCGTCACGAGCTAATTCTCGTGACTCATCACCCGTCTCTGCAACAGGCGGAATCATTACAAGGCCCTTTCACTTCCCCACGATTTGTTGAGGACAACCTCGATGAACTACAATTGAGTGATCTCATCCCGCAAATCTTAAATCAATTGCTCGCTCGTACTCACAGAATCGTTCCTCAGCACTGCTTGGCAAAGAGCATCAATCCCTCTGCTGAACCTGAGGATGATGACCTATCCGCCATACGCGAAATATCTGAGGATCGAGCCATTTCCTCACCACTACCGCCAACAACAACTCAACACTTTATCTAGGCTTCCCTTCTTGCTAAGAACATTCAAAGTGTTACTCCTCTGGCCAAGTCCTCGAAGTCCTGACAGCCAAGTCCAAGTCCCCTAAGTCTGACACCTAGTGTCTATGATGAACATGTTGTACCACTTAATGTGGCCTCTGAAGTCCACTTCCTGTTCATCATGATCTCGTCCTTATCACATTTCTCAAGAGATGTCATATTGCTCTGCATCAAGACATCTCGAGGGGGTGCAGAGAAATCTGCTGACTCCTTACCCCTTATCCGTCCGTTGAGAACGCGCGCGATCTCTTCCTTACCCTTATTCTCCCCTTTTACACAATTCAATAGTCAACGATATCGTGCTCACGCTCATCGTCATGGTCTAGCGCGACCCGTAGGTATGTAGTAATAACATGTTGCCTTGGTGTGTTTCTATGTATCGTCTGCCGTGTGCCGAGGCTAGGGGGGCTGTGCCCTTTGTTCCCCGAATTCTACCCTGCTAGACTCACACGGTGAGACGGGATGGTTCCTCAGTGATCTTACCACTGCCTAGCGGAATTATCTGCAAAGAGGACTAGGTTTTCCTGTGGATCATTAATTGGCACAGGTCTATAATCCGACGCGTAGTGAAGTTGAGACAAGCCAGGGGACTTTATGGAGGTATTTCGAGCATAAGTGACTTGCAATAACGAGTATATAGCTCTTTATAGACCGAACCTAAACACCGCGCCGGATTAAACTCGGTTTTTTGCACCGGTTTTGTTCCTGATTAAACTTCGCCAAAACTCAAACACGGCGTGCGCATTTAAAGGGGTTGCTGTCCGCTAACTAACTAACTAACTTCAGACCTCTCCCGAGCATGGGAGCCAGGCCGGACCGACAGGAGCCAGTCCGGACTCACGGGCCTGTAGACGAGGAGCGCCGAAAGGTCGGTCGGCGGAGAGTGACCATGAAGCTTCTCGCCATGCGACGAGGAGACCGCGATGTGACTGACAACCAACTCGTCGATAACCATCCGTCTTCGCCCCCCGGCGTTGCTGTCCGCAAGTTCCAAACAGATGCAACGGTGCTGACACTGCCGCTGCTTCGACGAGGCGACACGGGAGGCAACCGAGGCAGCCCTCCTCGGTCGCTGGAACGGCTCCGGTGCACGGCATGTCAGCCTCAAGGACCCGGCGCACATCTTGGCCTGGTTCCTCGACCCCTTAACTACGCCGACAATGGAATGTCTCCCGTCGGGCTAGCAGGAAATGTGCCTCGTGGGCATCAATAAGTTCTACCCGGATCCCGCCGACCGGGACTCGACCCTCCAGGTAGGGTCGGATAAGAAAGCATGAAACTAGGCCCTAGCCACCATTTTCGAACACAAGACGAGCAACCTTAATTCAAAAGTGCATTCGTCGGCTTTCAATACATCCCGTGCTTCAGAAAAAATCTCACTCTCCAGGGCCTCGTGACGTCATGCGCCCTTCCATTTGCAAAAAACTCAAAATCTTCGGCCGTCGGCCAACCCTAGAAGCGCTCGGCGACGAGCATCCCTCACAGGTCCCGTCGGTCCCATCGTGCCAGCACCTTGGTCGTACTCGCCCTGGGTATCCCCGAGCAAGAAACGCGACGCGGCGAGGTGGAAATCGGTTGACACGGCTGTTTATTGTGAGCGACGAAACCCTCATTCGGCACGTTTTGGCGCACAGCGTCGCCCCCCGAGGCCTGTTTAGAGCTTCACGCGAACTAAGTCCTCGGCGCATACCACCGAGGGCCTGGACGGCGTCGCGCTCTATAGGGACTTGTACTTTGGTAGCTGTTTGTGCATTCAGTGCCGACGATGCCGCGGAAGTTTCGTCTTAGCGTCGACGGCCCAGTTGTTGCTGCAGTCCTTCAAACGCCCACTGGCCGAAGCGCCTGGTCCGATAGCCTTTGAAAGAGACTCTCGAGCGACGCGGGGTTGCTGGCGTCACCGAACTCTCGTACAATCGAACCTCGGCTCACCGCAAACACAGCAGGCCCGAGATCCTCCAACATCGGGAACGCGCTCGCATACAAAGCTTCCGACCGACGCTCGACGCCTTTAATGCCTTCAACGTGAAAAAAATCACCGACGTCATCGCCGCCTTTGAGAGAGGCGAGGTCGACGAGCAACTGCACGTCAACAAGGTTGCTGTCGGGCTCGCGCGTCCCGGGCTTCATCGAGAATTTCGAGCAGCGCCTCGCCAGTGCAGAGTGGCCCAAGGACGACGCCACCAAGGTACGCGAGGCGCAGCAAAAGAAGGACGAGATCGCGCGCGCGCTGGAAGAGCTGAAGCAACACACCTACGACTCGCTTTGCAAGTTCACCACCATATAACTGTACACGTACCTCGCCCGGATCGACTTCAAAGGCCGCAACGAGCTCACCTTGAAGGCCCAACGTTTTGACACGCGGTGCGACCGCCTCGAGCTCGGCCCGCCGCCGGCCGAGAAGTCCAAGGCTCCGACAAACGCGACCGAGAAAAACGCCCACCGACACATCAGTTTAGCGCTTAGTATGTATCTAAGGCGCTGTGTGACGTGGTACTAGTGAGGGTAAGGCACAATAAACCTTCTTATTTCTGAAGCGTCAAAAGACTAGTACGTATGTGACGTGTTACGGGTGAGGGTAAGGCTAGACAAACCTGCCCATTTCTCAAGCACGGGGTGTATTCAAATGCTTAGAAAGTCCAAAGAGCCGTTCGATCGTCTGTTGGGCGCCTGGCGCGGCGATGGCGGCATGTGAGCCGATGGGAATTTCTATGCGCGTCAGGGATCAGGGGAAAATTCCCTTGGGGGATAATGGTTTACGTACCCAGGGATAATAAATTTTGGGTACCTCTATGGCACTATAAAAAGTCTTGAAGTCGTGACGTCACTCCTGATGCACACGACTAAAAAAATCATTGTTCAGCACGGCGGAGCGACCGCTGCGACCACTCAACGAGATACTTGTCGCTGCTTTGAAGATGCTCACTGGGAACGAGTGCGACGGAACGTCCTGTGTGCTCGAGATGGAGCAAATTAGCGTCGTCACGATCGGCGGCGGTCTCGACAAGGTACTCCTGCTGCGAGATGGAGCAAATTAGCGTCGTCACGATCGGCGGCGGTCTCGACAAGGTACTCCTGCGTCGCTTCACGGACGAGTGGACCGAGAAATGCCCCGCATTCATCGAAGTCTGGTGCCCGGAGTACGGTCTGGCGAAGTATGAGAAAAAGGCCGGCTGGATCCGGGCTCGAACGGGTGCTCCCGGTACGCCCCGCGACAACAACGGCAACGAATCCTGCAACAACCTCATCAAGGAGGATGGCACTGCCCGCGAGGTCGTCGGCGTAGTTCCAGCCTGGAGAAGCATCGTCCGGTACCTCGAGACTCGGAGCCAAAACGATGGCTATTTGCTCAGCACCCGCAGATCAACGGCAGGGATTGGAAGGAGGCGCAGGAGTACATTCACGCTGGCAAGCTCGATGGCGACTTCCTCAAGAAAGTCAAGTCCGACTCCTTCGTCTTACTCTCGTCGTCCGGACACGAAGCAGTCAAGGGCATTTCTGTCAAGGCGACCAAGAGCAAGCAGACCCTTCGATTTCTCTGTGACTTTGTCGTCGTCGCAGAAAACAGCGGCTTGTGTCACACCCTGGACGGGAAGTCCCTGGACGAGGCTCTGAGCGTCATCGGGGCGGCCCACGTCCTCAAAAAGGCTGGACCCGGACATCAATCGCCCACGTTCTACACGTGCAGCTGCACCAAATTCTGGCACTATTACAAGTGCAAGCACGTTCTCGCTCTCGCAATCCGCCTCAAGCACGCTCAAGTCCCGGAAAACACGATTATCCTGCCCTTCCGCAAGCGCGGCCGTGGTCGCGGTGCCTAAGCGCACGGCGGAGAGGCGTTGAGCGCGAAGCCTGCTCGACATCGCGGTCGCGGCCGCAGCTAAGCGCGCTGCCATTCCAGGCTCGGCTGCCACCCCACCCCACCCCACCCCACCCCACACCACACCACACCACACCACACCACACCGCGTGTGCGCGAGCCTACACACCACACCAAAGCCTTCAAGCACCCGCACCGCCACCACTGTACGCGTCCCTCTTTCTATAGTGGTTTCAAGCGAGTCAGGGCAGGGTTGCAGACACGTAGCACCGTTAAACTCTTGATCCCAACATTGGACTTCTTATAGTGCCATAGGGGGTACCCAAAATTTATTATCCCTGGGTACGTAAACCATTATCCCAAGAGCGACCCGGTCCCAGGGACCAGCCTACGGATGCCCCCGACGCGGCGGATCCGCCGGGGATGCGCTTGAAAGCCGCCAGACTTGAGAGACGCGTGGATCTGAGTGCGTCTATTTCGTTGCCAACCTTGAACGACGGTTGGGAGAGCCGCCCGACCTGGGGCGCATCATAAACATGACGGGACTTGACTGCAGCATCGACTTTAATGCTTGCTCACCCTGTTGTAGGCGAGACTTCGCACCCGCGCAGCGTAAAGGCGGCCAGGTGCAAGCTATCCTCGCGCCGCATCTCGGACGCTCTTACCAAGCACCTCAAGACGCGGATTCGGCCGGGCGACAAAGTGTGTATCGTTCACGACTACTCCAGCGGTCAAAGAGTGGAGGAGGGGCTGGGGGTGGTTCAGAAGATGCATTACGACCCTGGGACGGATACCGTGACGCTCGCTGTCAAATACGCTGTTGATAAGACAGTGGTCAATGTTGGCCTTGCCGGCATTCGCGAGAGCGCAGAGAAGGAGAACCGTGGTCCCTCGGCGCACAGCATAGAGGCGCTGAGCCGCGCGCGACGCCCGCTTCAACCTCGTCCAACCGAAGTGCCCAGCCCGCCCTCACCATTGCTTCGGAAGCAGCTAGCACCGAAGGACAATATCATCAACAGTCCCAAGGTGGCCAAGGAGACCCAGCAGCGGCGCGCTGCCGCAGCCGAGCGCGAGCGGAACCAGGCCCACGCCGAGACTCTCGATGCCGAGACAGGGCGGGCTAAGTCCGAGGCGCTGCGTCTGAAGGCCGAGGGGAATTACGATGACGAGGTTCGGGATGCCGCTCGTCGGGAGGAGCGACTCCGGGTCCGGAACGAGCGCCAAGTTGCCGGGAGGGAGAAGCAGCACGAGCGCGATGCTGCGAAGGTGCAGCTATCCACCGGCGAGCTCAACGCGACCAAGGCCCAGTCAACGGAGGCGGCAAGACGGGCTGCGGTGGCCGCAGAGGCACCGACGAGGAGCCGACTGAAGAAATCGGACCTTCAGGCCATGCGACAATTCAAGGACAAATACGCTGCTGTCAACCAGGAGGCGAAGCAAATGGAGATCGAGCTCACGGCTGCCGAGGGCCGCGTCCAGGCCAAGGAGGAGGAGATCGAGCGGCTGCGGGAGCGGGTTGCTGCCCTCGAGAAGCAGAACGCCGAAGTGTGGATCTCGCGGAAACCATCCGGCAACGGACCCGGGACCCGGCAAGGGCATGCCGTGGGAATCGAAGCTCCGGGCGCTGTGTATGAAACTGCTCGCCTCGCGGGTTGCGCCGTCGGAGATCCCCGAGGTCCTGCCCTCGGTCGTCGAGGTGGTCGTTGGCTCGGAGCGGGCGAGCGACATGGAGCTCCCGTCCGAATGCTCCATTCATTCGCGACCTGCGCTCAGAGATTGGCATCCTTCACGAGGCCGCCGTCGCCCTCGCGCTGCTGGGATACGGCGACCCCGTCGACGCGGCGACGGACGCGTCGCCGCTCGACGGCAAAGAGGTCGCTAACACCCAGGTTCGCTTCAAACGTGCCAGGCGGAGAACTGGACGCTCAGCGCTTACGAGATCTCCGACCAGAGCGCGGCAGGCGAGGGCAAGGCGATCGCCGATCGGTATGGCGACCTGAATCGAGCACTCCATCTCCTTCGTCAAGTTCACCGCGAGCGCTACGGAGCCGACGCGGCGACAGTTCTCGAGCGAGCGTAAGCCTTCTTCATAGTCTGCCAGGGTTTATAATCCACAACTTGTCGCGACCGCCGAGCATGAACGAGGCCTTCGAAAACACCGAGATCGCCACATACGCCGTTTTCATCGAGATGCGGGCCGCGTCGGCGAAGCTATTCGTCGACGGCCAGTCCACGATCCACGACGCCACGGCCGTTCGGGCGCGTCTCTACTCTCCCGCGAATGATCCAGAGACCAAGACCATGCTCGAGGCGCCCCGGGCCTGGGGCCGCGGCATGCGGCGCACGTTAGAGGGGGGGTAGTCTATGCGCTACGTTGGCGACGGCGACCTCGCGGCGGTCAACCAGACGTGGGAGCTCCAGAGAGCCTTCGATGGCGCGCGGCATAACTCGAGCGAGGTCGAGGGCGAGTTTGGCACCTTGAAGTATTACCACGTCGCCTACTTCAACATGAGCGTCGAAAGCTGCGCCGGTCGTCTCATGTCAACGTGACCATATCTTCGACTGCGCCGCCACGAGATTTGCGGCAAAGCGCCAGCGACACGTCGTCGCCGAGGTCGCTGGTCGAACGACGACGAAGGCTAGTTCGAGTTGATGGAGAGCGCCTCGCCACGCTCAGCGACGACGTTCAAGGAACGTTGATGGAGGCGGCACGTCGTGGTCGACAGAACCACGAGGAGCAGGCTGTCACGCGCCGGGAGCACTGTCACCGTCGCGCCGCCGCGGCCGTCGAGAAGGCCCGCGAGCGCCAAGTGAACGACTATGCCAAGCCCTGGATGCCATGAAAGTCGAGCCTGTCGTCGACGAGCATGCCCTCTTCGGGAGGACCCAACGCTCGACGGCCAAGTGGCGACTCGACGCGGCACTTACGCAGCTCCCGAGCGACGCTGCGTGGTCGAACGTCCTCTAGGCGAACATCGAGCGGTACTTCGTCGGCTTGGGTATGGACGACCTCAAACCCAAGTCCTACACCTAGGGCAAGGACCCGACGATCGGTCAGGCCGTTTCTAAGGCCAACGTCGAATTCCTCACCGCGCACCTCCAGTACGTCTACGAACAGATCAACACCAACTCCTGCAAGTTGGTCGCCGATGCAGTGGTCCCGGGTGAGCGTCGACGGCAGCTGCCAGTGTTTGGGACCGCGACGACCCAGCGTGTCGAACTCGACGCGAGGCGACACTTGAGCGTTGACGAGCCCAAGGCCAAGGTTGGGGATTGCCGCGCCTATGGCCACCCGAGGAAGCCGACGCGGACAACGAGTGGCAGCTCAAGCTACCGACGATCGACGTGGCGTTGGTTGGGTCACGCGTCGAGGTTCTCTGGGAGTTTTCGGGTCATCCGGGCTGCTACTGGATGCCCGGCACCATCGAGGCGGTATCCGACGAAAACTCCAAGGACGGTCGCAAGAGACTCGGGCTGGGTTGGATCTTCGTTTCCTATGACGACAGTTTCAGCGGGTGGCTCCGCGCGAACCACACCACCTTCTTCAGTGGCTTCAAGCCGGCTTCCTGGTGCTTCGCGTCCGATGACAACGAACACGACGACGACGAGGAGGGGGAGGAGGACACGATGGACGTCGACGTTGACGACGACTTCGCATAGCTGCGTTCGCGGGTCTCGACACCGCTATTTCCCGGACGCCCAGCGGGAAGACCAGGACAATAGAAGTAGCCCCAGCGCGCAAAACTTTTGCGCGCTGGGGCCCCGGGTAGCGTCAAACACGGGTAGGGGGATTTCCCCAAAAAACGGGTAGGAGACCCGCATGGAGCGGGTTTGACGGGTACGGGTACGGCGGGTCCGGGTACACCCGGAAAACGCACTCTTTTGGGGCTTGGTGGGTCTGGGTATGTGGTGGGTCTGGGTACCATGGTGGGTCTGGGTATATGGTGGGTCTGGGTACATGGTGGGTCTGGGTATATGATGGGTCTGGGTATATGGTGGGTCTGGGTACATGGTGGGTCTGGGTATATGGTGGGTCTGGGTACATGGTGGGTCTGGGTACATGGTGGGTCTGGGTACATGGTGGGTGCGGGTACGCTCGAGGGTACGGGTACGGGTACGTCGAGGGTACGGGTACGTCGAAGGTATGGGTACGCTCGAGTATGGGTACGGTGGGCGGGGACACCCACTTGGTAAGAGGTCGTTTTAGTACGCTTCAGTACGTTTCCATACTCGTTTGACCATCGGGTGTACCCGATACCCTCCCTACCCGGCACCCAACTTCTCGTTCATACGGGTTCCCGGCCATTCGGGTATACCCGGCAAATGACCGGGTGTGGGTGCGATACCCGGTGGTCCGGGGCGGTTGTTACCCGGACCCGGGGCGTACCCGGGCCCGGGGCGTACCCCGACCCGGGATGTACCCGGACCCGGAACGTACCCCGGACCGGAACCTGTCTTGATATTACCGACGTGCCCGTACCTGAAAACCCTCGCTTTGCGTGCGCCGCTGCGGCGGCCGAAAACGAATCCAAAAGAATCGAAGCGCGTTGGACCCAAACAACGAAGGGGTTGGAGAGATTTGACCCTCTCCGGGGTACATGGTAGAGACCGCGTGCGGTCTTAGGCGTGTACAGACCATTCTGCTTGTCACATGCTACTACACAAGGTAGGGATTTAGGCCCCAACTTCTGAAGGATATTAGGTCCCATAGAAGCGTTTACATTGACAACGAGGAACGAAGCCTCTGCTAATTAAGCAGAAAACCTCGTACCTAACGGTACGCACCCGGAGGACTACTCCTTGTTGGAAGAGAGCTTCAGACCGAGAACTTCATAGTCTTGAAATAAATAATTGCGGGAGGGTAAGGAAGGAAAGGGAAAGCCGTATTGCGGAGAGAAAACCCTCAAGTAGAAGAAGTGTGAAAGAGGGAGTAAGGAATGCCAGTGTCGTACACATTATAGTGTAGCGCTCTGGACCCCCTCAGCGTGTGGGAAAGGCTTTATGCATTCCAGACGCTCTTGAGTGTGAAGCTTGTGTACGATACATGAGAGCATCGGGTAACTTAAACATAAAACAACAACATAAATGATGAGATAACATTACAATTAACATTAGGAGGAAGTTGGACGTGTTGTCACATTACGTAATGAATCAGCATCCACAACGTCAGATGTGTGGTCCAATTCATCATCACTATTGTCTCCAAGTTTATTTAATTCTGGAGAGGAAGTGTCATGATCTTCGAACTGGTCGTTAGTTGTAGTGTTGTTTATAGTAGTCGCGTCGCAGAGATCAGCAAAGTGGTGACATGACAGAAGACAAATAGGACATAGCCGAAGCAGGTGTTAGAGTACGCAGTTCTGTTGCAGGAATAACATGATCCTGTGCATCAGACATAGCAGTATGTAAGCCGGCTGCTGTATTTTCGATTAGGATTTGCTGTGTCTCCTCAAAGGTATTTGGAGGAGACTGTTCAACAGAAGTGATCATGGATTTAGAAATCACATGAGCTAAGACAGCAAGGGTAGACAATGTAGCATCCTGGTGCATCTGGTAGCTGGAAAGCAAATTGTCAAAGAGTGGCACATGTTTGATGTTCTCAGTTACTTGCGCGATGAGAGCATCGTTAGCACTTCGAAGTTGAGTGATGGTTTCCAAAGCATCCGAAAGTCGTTGATCACGTTCTAAAGATTGCTTATCACTCTTGGCGACGTGCAAAGAAAGTGATTGTATTTCTTCTCTTAAAAGTCGCAAAGTTTCATGCACATTGTCAGGAGGTACATCTGTAGTAAGTCCGACTTGTGCTGGTTCGACTTCAGACAATTTTGTGTCCGATAATGCGTCTATTGTGGCATAAGGATAACCAACATGGATAAGTACATTCTTGATAATAGTCTGCTGATCTAGGACTAACTTAAGGAAGTAGTCCAACATTGGCGGTAACATCTCGTGAGAAGTATCATTAAGCTGGCGTGAAACATCATTAACGAAACCTTCAATGAGAACAGCGAGCAACTCATCCGGGTTTGTGACAATGCAGACTTTATCTTCGACGGACTGTAGTAATGACCAAGCCGTTACAAGGACTTCGATATTAACGGTAGAAATATGAGGTAGCTGTAGCAAAAGGGGTGAGTGATCATCTGGGTTAACTACTATATCAGAAACGTTAAGGTTGTGAGTAGCCATGCATTTAATGAGCGCATCTTTGAGCAACTTATTAATTGGAATGGACTTTCCAAAGCGCAAGATGATGGCTCGCATGTGGGCTGGGTCATTATGACACGAAAGATGAAACGAATGAAGACGATTCCTAGTTAATGCGGTCCCGTGTTGCGACAGATTACACATAACACAGATAAAAAAGAAAGCTGGACGAGGCACATCGAAGCAGTGTGTGGCATGTTGTGCTGATGGCAAGTGCTCTTCAATGATTTTAGTAATTTCGTCCGTTTTGACTTCGTCCTCAGTACAAATGGCGAGAACAAGCGGCGTACTAGGTGCGTCCGTTTTATTGAAGAATTTGGTGCAAAGCACATGTAATTTGACGACTCCCTTGATTGGTGGGTATTTATGCAACCGTATGCCTTCATTCATCGGCACATTTGGTGCATTACGAATACGTTTGGTCTTTAAGCACAGGAGGGAGCTCAAGAAATGAAGATTATCAACTTTCTTGTTCTGTTGTGCGTCGGTGAGCAGCTGTTGGATAGGCTGAGACCAACATTGCAGATCTTTAGGTGGCGGAAGGTGGAAGTTCGGTGGTTGAGTACCAAGCGAAAGAAAGTTCCCAGACATCATCGCCATAACGTCGAACTTACAGTGCTTTAACAAATAGTACTCTGTGCTTTTGACAGGAGTGTCAACATCATGTCGAGTTGATCTTGACGTGGGGGTCACCGGTGTTTTGGTTCCTTGAGCAACAGAGAGATACGACGGTCGTTTACGGTTGTTGGGAGAGCCAGTAGGAGCAAGTGCCGGATTCAGAGCATTAAAAGGTGATGATAAAGCAGATATTCCACCACGTCCACGATTCAATACTGAGTATCGTCGGCTCGCGGCGTCTTTATTCTTGGCTGGGTTCATCTTTTGTAAACATACATGAAGATCACATATTATGTTTTCAGCGAGCCGCAATTGCCGTTTCTGTGATGGCTAGTTTAATGTCATTGCGGACATAGTGATAAGGGCAATGATCAAATATCTTGCTGGGCTATGGGTTGTTGTACACCAAGTAACGTGCGAAACCTAGCGAAGAGAGGAACACCAAAGGGCTTAGTGAATCCGTCAGCAATATTTTGGGTGCCAGAAACATGGTGCAAGCGAATACGTCTTAGGTGAGCATAGTCACGAATACGAAACCAGCGTGTGCTAATGGCTTTGGCTTTGGTTGCACTATCAGGATTATTCGACAAGTGGATGGCAGAAGCAGAGTCTCCAAGTATAGGACTGTCGCGCATAAATGACATGTTTGAAGGGAGAGGGTTGTCATGAGCATCATAGTCTAATAACAAATCTTTCCCTGGAGGTTGGTGAAGATAGTATTGCGGGTTTATAGCAAAAGCCATTTCCGTCAACAGTTTACGTAACCAGACCACATCATCAGCGCACATATTAAGGGCAATAAGCTCACTCTCGTGCGTGGAAGTGGCTGTTATAGGTTGCAGTTTGGACTTCCAAGTGATAAGGGAACCAAACAAAAAGATAGCATAACCAGTTGTAGATTTGCGGTCTTGTTCCTAAGATGGCGCATTATCAGCGTCGACGAACGCGACAAGTGGATCAAAATTACCTGAATTCACTTGTTCTTTAGTGTAGTCCAACATAGTTGCCATATCGGTACGATTGCCGATGAGAGATCTAAGATGGTCCATTAGAGCGGAAGAACCAGCATAGTAGCATAGTCGAAGATTGCGATTTTCTGGTTTGCGCAAATAGCGAAGTACTCCTGTTAATACCTGGACGTGCAGATATTCTGGATTGTGCATTCCTCGGGAACAGCGACGGAGGCTTTGTGATAAATCAGGGCGACAGGCCAACTGTACAAAAGTGAGCTTGCCGAGTAGGGTGGAGAAGGTGGTTGGATGAACTTGTCCGTATCAGAGGATAGCTCTCCAGTTTTATATATAGTTGAAGGAGACATAGGGGTTGATGTGGGACGTACCTGCGTTAAGATAGGATACTCTTCAAACAATGCATCAATCTTAGCTTGGCAATCAAGTGAGATGGAGCCATCAATAGTGCGTGTTACTCGCATGCCTAGAAGAGTATGAACTTCTTCAAAGTCTTCAACCGAGTATTCTTTCTTTATAGCTTGTTGAAATTCACGACGTAGACTTTCCGATGTACAGATGATGACAACATCATCCACTGATAGAGTACAAAGTAAAAACGTAGAGCCGGATTGGACTTTGGCATAGATGCAGGTGTCTGTTCGAAAGCGCTGATAGCCTAGCGTGTCGAAGAAACCGTTTATGGAACATTTATGGTTTGGTTCCAGAGTGCAGGACTCTGTCGTAATCCACAAAGAGATTCGAGTGGTTTTGGGAGACGTCGTCCTTGGTACTTTGCATCTTCAGGATCCAGTAGGTGAATACCTTATGGCAATTTAACGTAGACACGAGAATCTATGGGGGCTTGAACAAACGCATTCGGCACATCTATGTGATAGACGGGAAGTCGGGGGTGTGCTGCGAGTTAACTAACTAACTAACTTCGGACCTCCCCCGAGCATGGGAGCCAGGCCGGACCGGCAGGAGCCTCGGAGCGAAATCACGCAGCTGGGGCAGAGACGAGGGGCGAGGAGTGTTGATGGCGGACCGCCACTGCACACGGTCTTGTGCGAGGTCGTGCAAAAACGTCGCAGGCCGCGAACGTGTTGGTCCACGAACAATCGACCTGTCCGTCGCGTTCTGCTCAACCGCGCGAACCCCATCCCAGTACGGACTTTCCGGTTGCTAACCGGCCAGCCCGGGAGGCGCAGGCACCGTCTCATCCCGGGACGGCCGGGGCCGCCGCAGGGAACAAGCGTGTTAGGCGCCGTCCTCCATCGCAACCAGACGGTTAGCGATCGCAGGGTTAGGGTGTGCTGCGAGCGCCAGAACGCAACGGATACCAGTGAGCTGCGCCATTGGACTAAATGTGTTAAAAAAGTCGGTGCCCAGGAGGATCAATGTTTGGCTCGCGCGCCTACCTGAGCCTTACCCTGGTTCGGGGGAGAGTCGACCTACCCCACAAAACCACCCACATCCTTCATGCACCACACACACACCCCCCTTTAGCCGTCTTTGCTACTAATCGGCAGATGTTTGCCTGTCTGTCTGTCTGTCTGTCTGTCTGTCTGTCTGTCTGTCTGTTTGTTTGTCCCCCGATTCAGGGTAAGGATCAGGTAGGCCCGCGAGCCAGGCATTGATCCTCCAAGCCGCCTACGGCGACCTCGTAGACTATTTCCACGGCCCGCGTCGGCTCTTTCAGCGCGCCATTCTCACGCCCCGTCGAAACGATGTTGTCGATGCTGACAACGTGCGCATGACCGCGGCCTTTCCCGGAGACTAGGCGTCGGAGTTCTTTTCGGCTGACTAGGCTGGGTCGGAAGACGACGCCTCGCTTTTTACAGTAGAGTTTTCAACTCCCTGACAACCAACGGCATGCTGACTTTGAGCGCGAGCTTAAGGTCTTCGCAACCTCGACCCGTCGCACGGCCACTGCAACGGTACCAGATACATGATCGATCGTGTCGTTGTCACCGAGGCTCCTCCAACCTGTATCCCTTAAGGCCCGCCTACGCCAAACGATCAACAAGTGCCAGGGCCAGACGCCCCGCGAGGTCGGCGTCCTCTTGCCCAAGCCCGTCTTTTGCCACGCCCAGCTCTACGTGGCTCCCTGTCGATCGGCAACCCCGAGGATATCCTCTTATGGGTCGACGACTCCACCCTACCCCACACGTGCTACGCAATACCGATAAGCCCCTCCCGGCGTCTACACGCGCACTGTAGGTGGGCTTACTGGGACCAGGTGAATTTTACTGGGGTCAGAGACTGGGATTAGGTGAATATAGTGACCAGGTGAACTTACTGGGACCAGGTGAACTTACTGGGGGCTTTAGAGTAAACTCAAAGGCTAGCGGCGTGTGCGGATCAAAGCAGCTTAGATTGGCGGAGGCGAGAGCGACGAGCTCGAAGGAGGGTGGGGTGAGTGGGTGTGAGCACGAGTGGGTTTACGCCGAACTTACTGGCGTTAGAGATTTGGACTAGGTGAACTTACTGACCATGTGAACTTATCGCAGAGTATTAGCAAGCAGTGGTAAGTCACCTGGGAAACCATCCCGTCTCATCATGAACGTCCGGAAGTATTTAATTTGGGGAATGAAAAGGTATGTTCCCTATATCCTCAGAACACGACAGGCGGCATCTAGAACTATACGAGAAAGGTAAAGTGTATAGTGCTACATACCTCGGGACGCGCTAGACCATGATGATGAGCGTAGGCACAAATCAGAGGACTATTTGATTGTGTATAAAGGAAGAAGAAAGGGTAAGGAAGAGATCACGCTCTCAACGGACGGATAAGGGTAAGAGGCAGCAGATTTCTCTGCACCCCCTCGAGATGTCTTAAGCGCAAGGTGCGACTGTAGAGCATCTCTTGAGAAAGATGATGACGAAGAAAAAGGAGGGAATACAGTCTTGATGGTCACGGAGGTCGCATACGAAGCATCAAAAGTATAGAAGGGTCTTAGGACTTGGACTTGGACTTGGTGGAGCTGAGAGTCGATTTGACCCTTTTTTTTTGAACCGAACATTAAGAAACACAGATACAACAGACAGTGTCTTAGGATTATCAATCATCGTCAGCTTCTGCTGTAAGGTGGTGAACACCAATAGCTGAATGATGTGGTGCCATGAGAAGGGTGAGTGCAAGTAGAGCATTCAGTATGGATGGCGACAGAGAATCTAGTTGAAAGGTGACCAGTTGGTTTTCCAAAAAGGTTGGACTTGGCGAACGAAGATAGAAGAGTCCTCAGATTCACATGAGAGCGGACGGAATGCTCTGAAGCATGATAGCAACTTGTCACGTAGATGAAGGAGGTGATCGTCCGGGGAGGAGTGGTTGGTAGCATGTTGGTCATGAGCGGTGAGTGTTAAGCGAGACAACAGCTCTGTGATCTTGTACAGTGTACAAATAACACGTGGGTGTTGAGTGTAGGAGGTAAGAGCCGGTTCTCCAGGGAGGTGATTGAAGCAATGGCAGCCTCGGTAATATAGATTCGAAGAGTTTCCTGGAGTTGGTCGACTTGTTGGCACAAGACGTCGAAATCAGCAAGCGAAGCATAAGGCGTAGGTAACGATGACGAAGATATCTCCAGGGTAGCGTCTAGCGTGGAGTGTGAGTAGTTTAACGACGTTTCGGTCAACGTTATAAAAAAAAGGGGTGCAGGAAGCCTTAATGTTCTGCCTGAGCACAAGTGTGGCCGAACATTACATCCCGGAGTGATAGCGGTTCTGTATCATCAGAGGATGATGCGTAGTCGTCAAGATGTTGTACACGCGATCGAGCAACAGTAGTAATCAAATGCTGAATGGATGGCTTGTATAGCCTGAGCTGTGCGACTCTGTGTTCGAACGCGAGTCACAAGTAACTGCTCGGTGTTGTGATAATGGGGATGTGACGATTCTTCTTATGGTCGTCCATGTTGAGGTGACTCAGCACTTCAGTGGGGAGTCCACGAGGTGTTTGTGCCTTGGAACTGTACGTGGTTGAGACTAGGAAAGTCGGTTGTCCACGATCATTGAGGCACTGCGCAAAAAAAAAAACAAAAAAGGAAAGCGACAAAATGAGACGTTTGCGTTTGGGGCATCTGTAGCAGCCAATAGAAGCAATAGCAGGAGCAGCTTCCCAAAGTATAGTAATGGGTATGTGCATGGATATGAATGTGGTCAGGTCTACAAACAATGAAAGCTCAGTAGACTCATAGGTCAGTGTGAGTTCCACTCGCATAAAAGAAGAGAGAAATGGGGTGACAGGGACACGGAAGTTCTCAAGGAGAGAGATTCCTCGCTCGTAAGCAGCATAGTCAATACTGAGGCCGTTGGCGTAACGTCAGCGACTGAGGTGAGATATGCACGGCTAGTGTCGGTGCAAACGCAGCAGCCTGAGGTGAGTTAGCAGCCATTGTGTAGCAGGCAGGGTTCGTCATGGTTTTGCCCGACAACCGGGGAAGGTTCGGCCGTGGAGAGCGAGAAAGGGCTGTCCTTCAACCGAATAGTGAGATGCCGCCGCGTACAAAAATTTGTGGCAAAAGAAGGTAAGGCCAGGGCTAGTTTGACGACGTTGCGGTCACTAGAGTTAGGCATCTTCAATCCCGTAAAGGCTAGTCGTCAGAAGCATGATGCATAACGAGTAGAGAACGAAAAGTGGAGAACTCAGCAGCAAGTGGCTTTGTAAAACCATCCGCCACGTTCAGCTTGCCGGGAACATGATAGACTCGTATTTTCTGTAGCGAGATGTACTCACGGATTTTAAACCATCTGGTCGACAGTGCCTTGGATCGAGAGGACCCATCTGGGTTATTAGAGGTGTGAACAGCGGCAGCATTGTCAGACAAGAGAGGTAGGCTTCTGATGAAGCGCATATCTTCAGCAATTGGGTTGTCATTGTCATCGAAGTCAACAGGGTCAGCGGTGTTCTCACCATTAGCATTGTTGACGTAGAAGGTGGGGTTGACGACAAAGGAGAGTTCCAACAGCAGCTTGCGTAGCCAAACAGCTTCATCAGCACAAATACTGAGGGCAATCAACTCAGCTTCGTGAGTTGAGCAGGAGACAATCGGTTGAAGTTTGCTTTTCCAACCAATAAGGCAGTTGAAAAGATAGAAGACAAACCCGGTGGTAGATTTCCTATCTTCCTGTGCTAAGGAAGGGGCGTTGTCAGCGTCAACCATGGCAACTAAGGGGTCAAACTGTCCAGTAGATACATCCTGCGGTTGGTAGTCGACCACAGTGGATAGATCAATTCGATTAGCGGAGACAGTGCGAAGGTGAGCTTCAATGGCATTACCTTTAGGATGGAACCAGAGGCGAAGTGAGCGGTTTTCCGGCTTCTTGAGGTAGCGAAGCAAATGCTCTAGCATTTGGACGTGAACATACGTGGGTGCATGCATACCACGCGAACATCTGCCCAAGGCTTGCGAGAAGTCAGGTCTGCAGGCAACTTGCATGAACACCAGCTTGCCAAGGAGGGTGGCAAAGTGCGAATTGATGTACAACTCTGTTTCAGAGCTGGGAGTGCCATCTTTATACTTGAAGGACGATGACATAGGATATTTAAGCGGGGTCAGTTGCTGCAAGACTGGGTGATCAGCGAAGAGTTCATCCAGCTTGGCTTGCACATCCAGAGAAATGGAACCGTCAGATGTGCGACACACACGCATGCCTAGGAGGGTATGGACAGGTTCAAACTGCTCTACAGCATACCGTTTGTGGAGGCATCCTGTAACTCAGTACGAAGAGGGTCATCATTGGACACAATAACAATGTCGTCTACAGACAGACTGCATACGACGAACTTAGCATGTGCGGATACTCGAGCATATAGGCAAGAGTCCGAATGCAGGCGTTTGTAGCCAAGGCTACGGAAGAAGCCGTCTATCTCTTTGTTCCAAAGAGATGGTGATTGCCGAAGTCCATAAAGTGACTTCAGCAGTTTCGGTAGACGTCGGCCCTTGTACTTAGCGTCATCGGGGTCGATAAGCTTGATGCCGTCTGGTAGCTGAACATATACGTTGGCATCAATGTCAGACTGAACGAAGGCGTTCGGGACGTCTGCATGGTAGACAGGCAATTGCTTGTATGCGGCAATAGCTAGTAGTACCCGGATTGCGGTCATGGTGGCCATGGGGCTGAAGGTGCCAAAGAAATCGGCGCCAAGAGATGCTAGGAAGCCACGTAGTACGAGGCGAGCCTTGTGCTTAACGTATTTGCCTGCAGAGTCTGTTTTAATCTTCAGCACCATCTTGCTGTCAATAGGACGAGAGACACCGTCGGGTAAGGAAAGTTTGAAGCAGCCAAAGCGGATAATGTCGTGGAGTTCCTTGGCGATGGCCTTGAGGTAGGCGTGCCTGTTTTCAGGCGACAAACCGTGGAGGCACTTAAGTTTATATTCGTCAATGGAAACGTCCGCTTCTTGGACCTTATATTCGTCAGGACCAACAATGGCTGGTGAATTATAGTTTAGCGACGTTGCGGTCGAGGCAGTGTGCGCAACTTCGGGATAAGCGGAAACAGCGTCAGTAGGAGTAGTAGGGGCAGATTCCAGTTGAATATGGATAGTAGGGTCGGTACGTGTAAGACCTGGGTGATAAACTCTGTAGAGACCAGAAGGTATTCCTCCAAGTCAGCCAGAGATGCAGAAGTAGCGCCAAACTCGGAGGAGTTGTGATCAATAAAGCTGGTCGGCGCCAGGTACGTAAGTGCATATTGTAAGGAAGAAGTGCCGAAGGCAGCAGCGTGTTCAGTGAACGCAGATAAAGGGGGCTGAGGAATAGGGCACGCAGGTGAACCATCAGCAGTTAAAAAGGTTGCAGCTGGGATGCTGGATGCGCACTTGGCGTGGGCGAAGTAACCATCGACGTGCGGGTAGCGGGCAAGTAAGTCAGTGCGCAACGGGAGAAGAAGACGAGCTAACAACGCATGTTCCCCTCTGAGCAGATAGCAGACCAGAGGATACCACCACTGAGATGAAGGGCGGAGAGGGCGGGAGACTTGAACGTAAGAAAGTGGTGGCGAAGATCCCAGCGGAAATCGGCGAGTTTGCCACCAGCGGCTTTGTAAGCACCAATAGTAGACGCTTGCAACCGGGCTCGGATAGTTTTCATAGAAGTGGCCTTGCGGGTGTTAGGCTGTTTGGAACCTGGGACAAGAATGAGGTCATCTTGTGCAAAAAGGTCTTTGTAAGAAGGAAGCAAGGGCGGCGGTGACATAGAGCCAGATTCGTCGGCGAGAGTGTTAGGAGAGGGTGAAGAGGCAGGAGTAGGGGACGAAGAAGGAGCTGAAGGAGGTGGGGAGTGCCCCTCTCAGGATGGGTGAGGAGTCCGTGTCCCCCTCTGAATGACATGGTCTTGGATAGCGGCGTGGGGTGTGAGCGAGAAAGGCGCGGAGAGGAGGCGGAGGAGGAGCAAGTTCAGGATCAGGAGTAGGATGCTGCAGCATGTAGAGGATTGCAGCTTGACGAAACACGAATTTGTCCGTTTTCAGGGTTGAGGACGACGTCAGCGAGATGGTTGACGCGTGGGGAGACGAGCGGGTTTTGCGCGTTGGAGCAACAGAGATAAAGTATTTGCGGCGGCACGGTTCCCCTTGTGGTGTTCATGGGCTCCAATAGAAGGTAACATTCAGCGCCAAAAAATCTTGGTTGAGCATGTCATGTTGGGGGGGGTGATTGTTGAGTTTGTTGTAGAGTAGCTGTTGCGGACTCAGATATCCATGATGAATGCGCCTCGAGCGTGGCGTTCGGGAGA